>JBBIGA010086074.1:0-11459 GCA_037576975.1 Alestes dentex | reverse complement strand
TGTGTGTGTGAGTGTGTGTGTGTGTGTGTGTGTGGGTGTGTGTGTGTGTGTGTGTATATTAAGGGTGTCGAATTAATGAGTTCGATCAATTAATCACAGAAAAAGTATGTTAAATATGTTAAAAAACATTTACGCTGATTAATCGCACCACATGACTTTAACCCGGTGTGGTGTTCTGTCAAAACATGCTACCCATCGAGATGTGCTACCGTGCCCTTCTGCCCATGTGCAGTTCCACAGTCTTGGGATTCAGTGCCACGCCCATAAATCTGTGCTACCCTGGGACACTGACAGCTGTATAAACTTCAAGGGAGTATCTTTCCACAGGGTAGCATGACTCGATAGACTCGACAGCATAATTCATCAGAACACCCTGCTTCACGGTAGCATCAACCTATCTATTTAGGCTCTTCTCATTTAAATAAAATATATTTTTCTTGGATTATGCATATTATTTGCCTAGTTCTCATCATTATTAGTGCTAAACTGACTGTATAAACTGTATAAGCTTCAAGGTAGCATTTTTTGACAAGGCAGCATAATTCATCAGAACACCTGTGCCTGTATGTACATTGTCTTGAACTGCACCAGATGGACTTAGTTCTGTCATTGTTCTTGCTGAAGCATTTTTGATTTTTTCCCTCAGCATATTAGGTCATATTTTTGATTGCTGCAACAGTGCAAAAACAGTTATTAAATAAAAGAGATGTTGAAAGTCTGTAATGTTGATTAATCATTCACTCATGTGCCAAAATTCATTTCATTTTAAAATACTTTTATAGCAAAAATGTGTGCAATTAATTTAGATTGATTAATTGGAGAGCTTGTAAATAATTTGATTAATTGTTCAATTGCGTGACACTCCTAATATATATAGGGGAGTGGTAGCCTGTTACGGAAGCTCTACTCATTGCTTAGCTTCTTCTTTCTTTTCCTATTTTTATTCTTGCACATAAATTCCATGTTTACATACATGCATATACTTAAATAGCTTTATATATTCATATTAAGATATTTGCATACACAAATGTCTGTTGCTTTGTATAGTTTTTATTTGATTGTTTATGCTGCTCTTACCTTTGAACGGTCCACCGTGACAACGCAATAAAGGTTTATCTTATCTTATATGCAACCAGAAGGTTGTTGGTACGAAACCCAGGACTACTAATGTCATTCATGAGGTACCCTTGAGCGAGGTGCCGTCCCCAGACACTGCTCCTCAGACACCCTTGTCACTTTATAAGCGGCCACCTTACTTTATATGTATTCAGTATTCAGTTGTGCACTTAAACCATATTTATGCTCACTGTCGTTTTAGTGTTCAAAGTTTTGCATATGAATCTGTATATCAGTACAGAGTCACTGTAGTCACCCATAACTGTGTCTCCACACCCCCAGGTCCTTTTGTCATGACCACCGAGGAAGAGATTGAGCAGACCATCAGAGACTACAGAACAGGCACTAATGGATTTGAGAGGGCCAAACACTGGCAATCAAAAATAGGTGGACGGTTCTAAGCCTCCTAACTATTCCAGATGTGTACAAGCATATTTTTCTTGAATGACATTATTTAACAGCTATATGAAGCGAAGGTGTAATGGGTGGTAGAGGTGCACTTTATATTGGATGAAGTTATAAGCTTTGTGTATTTGATTCAGTTACTGTTTTATCCTCATGTATTTATTTGGCTAGTTTGATCTTGTCTTTACCTTTTTCCTTGAAGTGAAATTTCCGCAGAAAACCATGCTTGCTGTCAAGGCTGTCATTATTAGAGTAATCATACCATTTCCTATAAGTGACCAAGCTGTTAGAATTGTTTTGTGTGTTTAATTGCGGGATCATATTGGTAATGGCTTCTCTAGAGGCATTTAAGGTGAAGTTTTGGAGTCTTCCAAGGCGTGTAGTTCCACTTACAAGCCATTAAAGTGCATCTTAACTTCCCTCAAGTGCTTGACTCATATTTCAAACTCATTTTCAGGGCCGCCTCACAATGACGTCTCACACACACACACACACACGCACACACACACACACACACACACACACCCACCATGTGAAAGAGTGAGTCAGGCTTGTACCGCTCATTCCACACCCCCACCTATTGCGCAGCAGTGTTGCGTTTGGGTGGGATATGGACTTCAGCCAGTGTCTCCTTCTCCTCTCCTCCACCCCACCCCCCCAACATCACCTCATCACCCTCCCTCTCTGCATGCCCCGCGCAATGGTCTGGATCACATTTAAAACCACATGTTTTTGCGGGTGAGAGGCTGAGCAGAGCAGGCTGCAGTCTCGGACAGTGGCGTGACGGGACGGACATGACAGGCTGTCTTTCCACTACCAAAACATAGACTGAAAACTGGAGGATCCGTTTTAGTTCCTCTCCATTCATTCCTCGCTCTCACACTTTTGGCAACAAGGATATCCGGAGAAGGTGGGCCAGTGCTGCCATGTCCAACACCAGTGCCAACTCCACGCAGAAGAAGTGAACAGAAAGTGAAAAGACTAGGATTTTCCCAAGACGGGCAGTTTCAACTGCCGAGATGTGTTTAGCTTTGTGTTTGGTTCAGTTTTGTTTTTCTTTTTAAGAGGGGGAGCCTCCATTTGGCTCTTGAGGTGTCTGCTTTCTCCGTGGGAACCGTCTGACTTGTGTGCATGTGTACGTGTGAGAAAGAGAGAGAAAGAAACAGTGACTGAGTGTGGATGTGTGTGGTCTTGGAGAACTCCATAAGGAGCATTTCAGTGTGTTCGTTTATGTGTGTGTGTTGTAAGGGCTGGATCTTCACAGTTAGTAATCTGCAGACTGGACCCTGGAGAAATTCTTGCACAATGAGGACTCTGCTTTCTATTGGGCTGCGCACGCTGCTGCTTCTGTACGTCAGACTGATGCTGGTCAAGGACACCCTGGCTTCCCTCAGAGTGAGTAACTTTCCTCAAAGTACACACAACCATGTCGGACCACGGTACTCCAGTGATGAACAGTGTCAGTTCTTGTGCATGGCATGACAAGTTATCAACGCGCAGCATTCAGAACATAGTGAAGGAGTACTGTAACTCCGCCAGCCCTGCACACAGACACGTGTACAGGTGTTTCAGTTTTTTTTCTGTTAATGGAACAGTCACTATACAAAATGGGACCAAAGTGTATGGGTTTGTCCTGCAGTACAGAATAAAACCGATGAGCTGAACTGACGAAAGCAAACTTGGAGTCGGATAAGTGAGTTCTTTCTGCGTTTGATATTTTTCGCATTTTTTTTTTTTTTTGTAAAACTACACATTCCCTTGAAAATAGCCACAAACTAGATGTGGCAGTTTAAGCGTCTATTTATTTTCTCATATTTGCTTCGGTGGAGGTTCAAAAGTCGTCTGTTTTTCTTGATCCAATATGTTTTCTCTCCGAAATCAGTCTGTACTACAAACATTATACAAGATCTAAATGTACTTTCCAACCCTTTGGGAGGGTTCAGTTGGGAGCCTTCATTCGCAGGAATGGTAGGGTCTTGTGCTTAATTTTGTGAGGTCAGACTGTCAATGCATGTAAGTAGCTGTAGGCCTTTTAACAATGTGTGTGTGTGTGTGTGTGTGTGTGTGTGTGTGCGTATGTATATAAGCTCCGTGGTAAAGGCTTATGTAAGCATGGTGTTATTAGGGGAGGGGTAGAAGGGCATATCAATTGATTAGCTATTGCAAATAAGCACCACAGAGTGCCTGGGTGTGTGTGGCCAGGGACTTGATGTGTTGGGAACTGGTGAACTTCACAGACAAATTTCTTTTTCTCTCATCTCTCTCTCTCGCGCTCTCTCTTTATCCCAAGTGACCCACCCTTTACCCATTAGTGGTCCCCACCTAATTTACTTGTTGGGACAACTCCCAGCCTTTCTTTCTCGTTACTTCTCTCCCTCTTTCTTTTGTCCCACTCTGTGTTTAAGCTTATTTGCTCCAATCTTTTCTTTCTGTCTTCCTATGATCCCCTCTATCCATCTCTCGTCTCTTCCACTCTCTCTCTTTCTTCAGCCCCCCCCCCTCTTTCTCTCTCTTCTTTCATCATCTCTTCTCTCTCCAGCCCCCAACTCTTTCTGTCCACCCCCCATGCTCTGTCTTATCCTCCCCTTTCTCTCTTCTCTCTCTATACCTGTCTTCCCTCTCCATCTCTCTCTCTCTCTTTCTCTCTCTCTTTCTCTCTCTCTCTCTTTCTCACCCCCTCCCCCCTCATTGTAGAAATGAGTGTATAGGCCGCTCCACCCCACCATATTGAGCAGATCACAGTGGCTCCAATCACACGCCCGCAGCAGGATGAGGGTTCACACAGCTCGGCAATTGCACGGCAGCACCCCGCCCCATCCCCCCCGCCCCCACACCTCAGCTTGCTTCACCAGCCGCCCTCGGCTTTACTGCATGCGTGACTGCAGCTCCCTCAGCTCCAATTCCGCTTCCGAGAAAACGCCCAACGTCTAGTAAACATTTAAATCCCGGCCATTGATGCTATTTGCTTTCTAAAGTGGATGACAGAAAAATGAAGCTGTCTGAACTGCTGCATATGGCATTGATTGGGAAGGAAAAGAAATGCTGTGCCTTCTGGTTTTAGAGAGGTGGAGTGTATGTTTGAGTCAGGCCTGCTACCACCTGTAGATTTTTTTTTTTTAACAGAGCTTTTCACAGAGCCTCTGGTAACCATGGTGGTTTGGCATGTACTGTGATGGGTTTTAAAGGAATGTTTCACTGCCCTTTTACCTTATCTCTGTCTGCCACATCTGAATCATATCTTCCATCACAATGAACAGCAATAACTCTTCTGTAATGTCCTGACAGTAATGCGACGATACTGGACAATGTGTTGAAATTACAGAGCATGACAAGTTTTAAGTGATTATATATGTGACTGATATTAGATTTACACTAAGGTCTCATTTACATTAACCTTGCAAACAGCTTCTTATATTTATACTTTGTGGGTGACCGTTTTGTGACCATAATCTAATGCTAGATTATGTATGGAGTATGGAGATCCCATCCTGTGCTTCTGAACCCACAGCCTGCAGCAAGCCAACTAATTTCTCATAAAAGTAACAGTACTTCTCAAATGAACTGTTTCGTCTGTCTTAACCACTTTTCATCATTACCTAACAGTCTTGTCCAAGCACAGTCTCAGAGGGCCACAGAACTGCTGTGTTTAGTGCTGTTGCTGCTAATTCAGCCTAGTCCTTATCTTTGTATTCTGGGTGAGAGAGGGTCTCCTGACTTTCGAAAAAGATCACTGTCCTTTCGTCAGTAGGAGCTGAGAGTTAATGCTACGTGAGATTTCTGAAAGCATAGACAATCCTTATTCATTCTGTATCTCTGGCTAACATCCCATCCAGCAATCCCTGAGCTATGTGTATTTCTCAAACTTTGTAACAGGTGGTCCACGGGAAATACAGTTTACACACTGAGCTAATAGATTCGTGCTCCAGCAAGGCTTGCATGTTCCAGCTGTTTAGGGTAGGCTGTTCCCAGTGGATGTTCTCTGTGTGTGTATGTGTGTGTGTGTGTGTGTGTGTGTGTGTGTGTCTTGTCCAGATGCTAGCCTGTTAGGAAAGGCTAGAAAATGGCCAACATGAGCAGATCTAATTTATAGTCGATGACAGAGTAGCTGCAGAAAGAGCTGCCACTCATTCATGGTGCACTACAGAGAAATTCTATAGCATTACAGTGCTAATAGAATCTAGCATCCAGACACCAACAAGATGCAAATGAGATTAATGGGTGTGAAGAACCATTTTAGAGAGTATGATGTTTCACATAATGTTACACATAATGATTATACATCAATTGTTTCATTATAGTCAGCCATATTGGCACCCTCGTTGAAGACAAAAAAAAGAATTTCTTATTAATAAAATGTAGCTGATGCATGAGCATACTACCATTTAGAGTTCTGGGCAAAAGTTTGAACTGTATCTTTTGTTGATTTTCAAAATTAAAATAAGTTAACCGCGGCCTGAAAAGATCTTTTAATTGTTAATGTTAAGTTGTTGTGCGTCACGGCCTCTGAACGGAATACTGAACCTGGGCATTATTGTGTATTGCCTGTCATTTAGCATTCAATTCTAATGCCCAGCTTGACCCAGAGGCTCACTGTTGTAACTGCTGGTCTCTGTCTTTGCCACATCTGTGTTTTTCACGTTTTTCACGTTAGATGTGATGCGGCCTCCAAGTACGCCTGGCCCACCTGCATCTCTGTGGTGTGTTGTGTTCTTGGCCGGCATGCCCACTCTGATTGGGAGACTGATTTACCCCTTGTCGCTATTGGATTTACCTTGGTTCAGAGTAAAGCTCATGTGACTTTTGTTGAACTGTTACTGTGAGCCAGAATCTGTGCGCGTTACTCTCCTTTGTATTTTCCCGCTGTCTACTGATAAAACAAATTCAAGTAACTCCCACAAGTGTGTAACCTACTGGCCAGCATCATGACGCTATGAGTGTAACTTGAAGTGTTAGTGGGGTGGGACAGGTTTGGGAAAGGCTGAAAATCATTCATCACAAGGTGAAGAAAACAGAACACTCAAAATAAATGATACAAAAATCAGGCAATGGCTATTAAAAAAAATTACATGCCTTAAAAAAGATCATATCACGTTACACGGGTTTGTTATAATTTCAGCCACATGCACAGTACACAGTGAAACAAAACAGTGTTCCTCCAGGACCATGGTGCAACACAAGAAAAAATACACTAGTGAAAAAGAGTGCAGGAAAAACACAAGAGACATTTAGTGCAGTCGACAGCTATAGTTATGACAGATACTGTATTCTAGCAGTGTTCTAGCAGAGTCGTTATGTGTGCAGATAAGAGGTAGACAGCAATGAATAATTGTGTGAATATGGTAGTAGCAGGATAGAGAATGTACAGTATATAATAATTAAAGTGTATTTACAGTGGCAATGTAAGTTGTTTGTTTAAGGCAGAATAGTTCAGTGTGTATATGAACTTTGCAAGGAGAAGGCAGAAGTTTATTTCAGGGCTGTGTGTGTGTGTGTGTGTGTGTGTGTGTGTGTGTGTGTGTGTGTGTGTGTGTGTGGGTACAGTTCAGTTCTCAATGAGGAGTCTGATGAACTGAGGGAAGAAACTGTTTGCCTGGTAGTGGAGGCCGTATGCTATGAAACCTTTTGCCAGAAGGGAGGAAGGAGAAAAGAATGTGAGGGGTGTGTGGGGTCATTCACAATGCTGGTGTCTTGCAGTGAGACCCTAATGATCCTCCCAGGTGTCCTCACTATTCTCTGTAGTGTCTTGTGATCCAAAATGGATATAAACAACTGTTTATTTCCTCGGTCAGGATTCTTGATTAAGTTAAAATTGCAATCCAAGCATTGGCTTTAATGAGCATGGATTTCAGTTAATGCCACAGTGACAGAAGTATGCAAGATGAGCTTGAACTCAATACCTCTTGCTTGCAATGAATGCCTGACTGCTTCTGTAAGAAAGTGGTGAATGAACATAATGACTCTCACTCACGAATCCGTGTGTCTCTGCTTGGATTCGTACACTCGTGCTGGCCTCTTGTGGTGAGAACATGGTTCTTGTCGTTTGTGCTTGTGCAGACAGGCCCTCTTTTTTTTTTTTTTTTTTGTTCCAGTCCAGAAAGTAAAAATCTTTTCAAGAAAATCCTTCAATATCATGGTTTCTCTAATTAGACCAAACCAGTAGCATGGGTGTCTGGACAGTTGGAACAAAATCCTAGAGAGGATTTTTATTTTCTGGGCCTGAATTTTCCACCTCTGGGTTCTGCAGTATTATTTGTCCTTTTTATTATTAACATCATTGTCACTATAATCATCACCTTTCTACTACTTCAACAATCAATCCTGTTTTAGGTATAGGGAAACATTAAATACAAAGGATTTTTAAAGGATTGCTGTTTGGGTGCAAAGCTATGATGGAAAAGGCTGGGGGTCAGTGTGGCCAGTTCAGTAGGAGTCTGTCAGTTCAGCCCATTAATTTATATGACATTACTACATGATTTAATAATATTAAAGCAGTGAAATAAGTGCTTTAAGTGTAAGGTGTTAAAACAATTGGAAAAAATTGCTAAACCATAAACGAAAGCTTGACTCAAGCTTGGTAGTATCTAATATTTCACATTCTAAAATGTCTCTTTCTGAGACTATTGAAATAAATTAATTTCTAAAAAATTATTTAGAGAGTAACTGATTAAAAATAAGTATATTTATCTAAAGAAAGTGTCATACATTGCCTGCTTCAAAATGTTCTTCTTTCATGACATAAAAGAATCAAACGTTTCTAGTAATTTAAAAGAATGATTTCACTAATCCAGTATACACTGAGGGCCAGTGCAATATCTGTGAAAAAACAACCTCTTTAGCCCTTTCGGTTAAACAGGCTTTTTGGAAGTTATTTTCTGATTGGCTGTGCTGTATTATACCTCTTTTAAAAAGTGGTACGGGCTGTAGTACTCCTTATAACTTCACTGAGACTGGGATTAATGTACATCAGGTATAAAAGTAAATGTACTGGTTTTCATGACATCATGAAAAGAGTGAAGTCAGAATACACTATTGTTGCAGCTTAGCTTGTTTTAGTGGCCTGTATAGCTTGGGGAGGGAAGGGACGCTGTAACCTATTCAAAATAGGAATACTAATTCAAAATAGGAAATCACACACACACACACACACACTATATGGACAAAAGTATTGGGACACACCTGTTATTCAGGGTTTGGGCTGGGCCCCTTACTTCCAGTGAAAGGCTTCAGCATACCAAGACATGTTGGACAACACCGTGCTTTTAACTTCGCGGATGCAGTTTGATGAAGGCCCTTTTTTTATTCCAGCATGACTGTGCCCCAGTGCACAAAGCAAGCTCCATAAAGAACTTGACTGACCCCATCCACCACCTTCAGGATGAACTGGAACGGAGCCGGGCCTTCTCGTCCAACATCAGTGCCTGACCTCATAAATGCTGAATGAATAGGGACAAATTCCCACAGAAACTCCAAAACTTTGTATAACAGTCTATGTATTTGAATGCAATGTCATTAAAGTCCCTGCTGGTGAAATTGTCAGCCATCCCAATACTTTTGTCCATATAGTGTATGTGTGTGTATGTATATATATATACTTTTAAACCTAACGAGGCCCCAACGTGACTGTGATGTCCGGGTCTCGTTAGCCATGCCTACTCATCCTCCTGCTGGTTGTTTATGTTTGGGTGCAAACATAAACAGCCCAGCACATAAACGAGGACGAGGAGTGTGGCAGACGAGGCCTGGACGTCGCAAAAGCCAAAAAAATATGCAAGGATGTCTGCTGTTTCCACAAACAATTATTAGTTTGGTTCTCAGAAAAATCCACGAGAGACTGAAACTACGACTGCTGAAGCGCAATTAAAAGGGGTTTACTGTATATATATATATATATATATAATGTTTTTCGTTTTGCTCTTCTTAAAGCCCTGTATTTTTACTACTGTAAATTATTACTGTGTTTACCCACCTTATACCAAAGAAAACGCGCATGCATGAATTACAGTACAGTATATACAAGGCTAACATCGGTATTTAACATTCTAGCACTGCGGGAGACGGCAGTTCAGTGTAAACTATACAGAGCGAATGCGGGTTTACCTTTACATTTCCCTTAAGGGTAAAGTATTAAGCTGAGTTTAAAATGAAATTAAAGTGTTTTGGGAGCATATTTGGGAGCATATTTAAGGCATTTTTTTACCACATCATTTTTCACTACATACGGGTACTCTTGGTATGTATATATAAAATTGATATAAATGTATATGAGTTCTGGATTGTATAATTATTGTATCTGAGACCAAAGAAAGGATTTGGGACAATAATGTTCCATTCTGTTCTGTTCTGTGCTGTCCTTCTCTGCAGGAGATAAACCAGGAGAAATGGGAAAGGGACATCAGGTCGGCCGCCAGTCTGGACGAGTTGCTTATGCTGACCGACTTCCCTGACTGGAAGCTGTGGAGGTGTCGTCTGAAGCTGAAACACATTGATTCTGCCTCCCCCCCCGAATTCCGGTCAGCCTCGGGAGGATCACACAGATCCACTCGCTTTGCTGCCAACTCATACAGCCTGGAGATACTCAAAGGTAGAGGTGCCAAATTAATAATACACACACCTCAAACCTAGTGACAGTCCAGCCCTGTGAGGACACACACATAAGCATGTGTCCTTTGTGTGCTGTGACCAGGCTTCCTCAGTTACCAAGGTGATGGATATTTACAGGATAATTTCCAGTCACTTGACACATCTTTCCTCCTCATATTTATTACTACGCCATCTTAATAATATTATTTTATCCTCGTGTGGCTACCTGGAAACATGCATTTAGCTGATGCCTTAGTTGGGGTCCTTGAAGGAACATCTACATATCACAAATTATTTACAGCACACAGTTCATAAAGAAGTGTGTAAAAGACTTATTGAGGATAAAAAAAAGTTCAAAACAGGTATAGGAACAGGAAATGAAAAATGAAGCCCAAATCAACTGTATTGTTACTCAAGAAGGAATATATAAAGGCTTGTGAGGGTAAAGTGAGGTATACCAAATGTCAGAGAATAAGAAAAAATGCTTTTGACTCTCAAAGCAGTTTCACTGTGCTAACTAAAAACACAGCAAGCAGCATCCCTACAGCAAAACGCTGAAGAAGAAATTGACCATTTTCACAGAAAGACCTATAAAAAAGGACATTTGTCAAAAGGAATTGACATTAAGCCGGTGTGTGAAATTGGCTGACAACTACCCACACAAAAAAGGAACTGTAATTGTTGCCCAGAGTGCATTCACCAATATTGAGTTAATATGTGTGAAAACTATTGCAGTGGCTTTTAAGCATGTTTTTCTTTATTTTCCTACTGTAGTTTATTTTACTTTACCTTGCCCTTGATTAATCATCAGTCAGAACACTAGATTTAGGTGTCATGAACCAGGAATATTTGTGCAAATTGTGTTTTTGTTGTAATCCTTAATAATCTGATGTGTTGTTTCTCAGCCATTGATGATGAGTGGCAGAAAACCCAGTGCATGCCCCGGGAGACATGTGTTGATGTGGCCAAGGAACTGGGCACTACCACCGCCATGTTCTTCAAGCCTCCCTGTGTCTCTGTCTTCAGATGTAACGGCTGTTGCAACAAAGAGGGAGTCAACTGTCGGAACATTAGTACTACCTATGTTAATAAAACAGTACGGCTCTCTTTTATCACACTTTGAATCAGCATTTTAATCTTTCTCTGCTTGCATTTCAATGCTAACATGATGTTCCAGAATTTTCCACTCACCCCAGATGTAGGCAATCAGCCAATGGGTTGTCTTAAAGGAGTAAATTAGTCTTGTGTGTGTTTGGGGCGTAGCATGCAATAAACCAATTACACACTCTCACTCCCTTTAAATACCCGGCGCATGTTCCATGGCGTGCTGTGTATAATGATGGCAGATTTACCTGGAC
>JBBIGA010086053.1:0-11460 GCA_037576975.1 Alestes dentex | reverse complement strand
GTTCATACTGTCTGCAATGAAATACAATTTGAGGAAAATTTATTACTTGCTTTTTTCTTTTTTTATTCACATTTTCCCCCCGTCCCAACTTTTTCTGATTTGGGGTTGTAACTACATTGCACATTCTCACAGACATTTCAGAGGCACATCTCACTACATATAATACTTGTATAATGGTGTATGTGACAAATAAAGAATGTTGAATCTTGAATATGAATCTTTTAAAGACAGTCTGGTTCCATTCTTCACCACCACGAACAATTTTAACTTGGTGAGTTTCACACCAAACCCATTCTGAACCGCTCTGTTTACAACTATAATGCCCCTTTAACTGTGGAGAAATCACTCTAATACATCTCCTACAGTGAATTACAACTTTTTGTCTTTTGATACAATTCTGTCTTTCTCTCTGTAGGCCCTGAAGATGAACAGCACCCTCACAAACTCAACCACTTACCTCGAAAACGGATGGGATTTCTCATTCCTGACCATCCTCATCTTATCCTTCCATGCTTTCAGCTTCACTTTCAGTCTGCCTTTGAACACCTATATCATCATTCTCCTCTTCCCCAGCCGAGGTGTGATGGACGCTTCTGATGTTTTTAGCTTGAACCAGGCATTTGCTGAGATTTTCTTTGTGTTATTCGGGCCTTTCCACAGCCTGTGTGTCCTAAAGTCATGTTTTTATGAGCCTCTAGGGTTTTTCCTTGGCATCAGTGTAAATGCTCGTTGTCTGTTCCAGTGCTCTGTATGTTTTGAGCGTTACTTGGCTGTGGTTCACCCAGTGACCTTCCTGAGATGCAAGCCATTGCGTTATCGCTTTGTGTACTCTATCATGATCTGGATAATTTCACTTGCAGTTGGTATTACCTGTGCTTGCACGTTTCCTAGGATGCCCTACAAAGTGTTCTCAGTCATGTATATCTTTGTTCTGACTATGGACATCTTCTGTGGTGTGTCAATCCTGAAGAAGCTGAAGCGTCCAGGGCCGCGGGACATGGACAGTAATACTGGTGAGATGAATGCTGCCAAAAGGAGGGCCTTTCAAATAGTCTCTGTTAACTTGCTGATATTTTTGGTTCAGAATATTCCAACCTGTGTCACCTTTGGCCTTGAAAAGACTCTGACTGAGTACATCTTCAGAATGGCAATAGTAGTGAATCTGTCAATCAACTTGATTACAGGGTTTCTGCAACCGATCGGTGTGCTCCGCAGAGCTGGAAAACGTCATTAATGCAGTTGATTTGCTTTCCAACATGTTCCTCCGTCTGTTGTGCTAGTGGCAAGCCAGCATAATCATTACAGCATGCTATGGCTTCATTTTACACTATGTGACAGACCAAAAGGGTTCAATAGGTTCAAAAGATATGTTATATAGATGGATTGACTCTAATTCTGGCTGCATATTCTGTACTGTCCTCTACCAATGTGCCAGATTTGCTCAAAATCCACCAAGGGGTTCTATGGACTGCTGACTCCCACTGCAGAAAGAAAGGTTTTGTTTTTTTTTACCATTGTTATTATTATTATCATTATTATTATACTCACAGTAGTTGCCTTGAACCTTTGTTGTTTGGCCCCTAATTACTGTTTAAATGTTTCGTCTGTTTGTAAAGCACTTTGTGCCACTAATGAACATGAAGTGCTCTATAAATAAAGGTATCATTACTAAGGTTAATCTTTCAGTAGCAAGTGTCATGATCTGCCTGGGGTTTTGTGTGGGGTTTTTGTTGTTTTTGGGTGTTGTTTTGGTGGGACTTATTTTGGCAGTGATTCTTATGTTGACAGCATGCAGAACTTCCTGGTAATTATGAAAGATGTCCACTGCCATATGTTCAGGCTGCCGTTTTTGTGACGTGTCAACATCTCAAATCCCAAACAAGAGAACTGTCTTAATTAGCATCATTGTGTCTCCCGCTTCATTTTTTACCTTACTTGTGAATAAGAGGTACCTGAATGAACATGGATGTGCTGATCCTCATCCTGTTTGCGTCATATTTGGCTGCAGACAATCCCAAAGCATGTTGTAGGTTGCAGCACAATGAAGCCAGCAGAACCACATCATCAGCAAAAAGTGGTCATGCAATACAAGGTGATTTCACCTTGAAATCCTGTCAATGAAAATCACAATCAGATTTGGAAACAATGGGCAGCCCTGGCAGAGTTCCACACCCACTTGGAATGAGCTTCACTTCGTGCCAAGAATACGGACACAGCTATCATTGTGGTTATACAGGGACCAAATGCCTGACAGTTCCCCAGCCTCCCACATGATTAGGAAGAAGCTCCTCTGGATGTGCAAGTTGTCCTCAGCCAGAAATACCCAGTTCACCCTCACTTACTTGAATGCCAAGGACATGCAGCCACTGGTCTAATTAGACAATCTTTGACAGTGGGGCTAAGGAGCTCTAATACACTTATGAGCTCCCTTATGCTCAAACTTGTTTATTATGGACAAACACAGAACTTCAACAACAAAACTCCACTCGTGTTTAGTTCTGGTAGACTGTTCCTCCTAATCACTGTTGCCAGTGTGAGGGTTATTTGTCACCCAGTAGAAATACAGTCACCAGATGGACATTCCCCAGTGCCCCTTAAGAAGGTTGGGTACTCCAAACTCTTACTTGGTGTTTACGCTATGACAACAGTCACTGAGAGTCCTCTCTCGTTCACTGAGACAAACTCAAACACAGTGGCAATCAAGGGGTCAACAAGTAATCCAACACCTACCCACTGCTTCTTACCCTGGACAACTCCAGAGAAGGAGAAGAGTCCAGACTCAGCCAGCAGTTTGGTTCCAGAGCCAAGGCTGTGCACAGAAGTATACCCTCCCATGCAAGTACTGGCGTCTTTTCCCTCAAAGAGGTAACGTTCAACATACCTAAAGTCAGTCGCAGAATGTCTCTTGGGCTCCTCCTTGTGGAGGTGCTCTGGGTATGACCAATCGGGAGGAGACTGAGGCAGACCAAGCATATGCTTGAAGGATTACAGATCTTGCCCAGTCTGGAAGTGGTTTGGGATCCCCCTGGAAGAACTGGTGGATGTAGATATGGAAAGGAAGGTCTGGGCTGTCCTGCATAGCCTACTACCACTGTGACCAGATCCCAGAGAAGTGTCAGAAAAAGAGATAAGATGATGATAGGCTGGTTTGAGTAGGCCAGTTTGGAGTCCCCCTGTTTTGTGTCCAAATGTAGGGCTGGTTAAGGCAAGGAAGACAAGCCGACTACACTTGCCGAACAGAATAAACAACAGGATCAGGTTCGCAAGGAGGCAATCAGGTTCTCAGCCAGACAAGTAGATCCTTTTTTGTTAGTTAATTTGTGCACTTAGTTGAGAGTTTGCTCTCTGTTCTCCCAACCCGATCTCACTACTTTTCATGCTGCCATCACGACTTAAAATCTGTTCAAAAACGTGCTGCGATCAGGCCTTGTTTCGTGCTAGGACAACGCTTCTTTTTTTCGTGCCAGGACAACGCTTCTTTTTTTCGTGCTAGGACAACGCTTCTTTTTTTGTGCTAGGACAACGCTTCTTTTTTTTGTGCTAGGACAACGCTTCTTTTTTTCGTGCTAGGACAACGCTTCTTTTTTTGTGCTAGGACAACGCTTCTTTTTTCGTGCTAGGACAATGCTTCACTACCCTCTATATTTTCATGCGCAGTGCGTAACACTGCCAGTATCTGCGCTAACTGGTGACTGTTAGGGTTAAGGTGAGGGTTAGGGTTAAGGTTAGGGTTAGGGTTAGAGTTAAGGTCAGGGTTAGGGTTAGGGACTTTCCCCGTCTCACAGCCTTTCAACCTGTTTCAACTGTTTTGCAAACAAAAACAATAAGAAATCAACTCATTATTTCTCTCTCACTGTCCCTTAGTCACCAGTTAGTACTAATACTAGCGGTGTTACGCAGTGCGCATTAAAAAACAGAGGGTAGTGAAGCATTGTCCTAGCACAAAAAAATGCCCTATAGCGTGGTCGCAGCACATTTTTTAAAAGATTGTGTATCGTGATGGCTTCACGAAAACTGGTGAGACCGGGCACGTTCTTCCCAGCTGCAGGACAGCACCCCATGACTGCTGGCAGGTAGTTGGCCAGGGAAGCACAGCAGGAGAGTCACCACCACTGGGGAAAGTGAGGGTTGTTTCTTTTTCCTTTTGTCTGGATTTTTGTTATTTTGGTTGGATGGCTACCAATAGATTTTTATTGTTTCTTTTCGTTTTTATTTGTTTTCCCATTTTTCCCTCTTTACATGAAAAGGTGAAAGAACAGTTTTTCTGTCCCACTCCAGGAGGGTGACCTGCACCTTGCTCTCCAAGTGGGTTTGTTCGCTTGTGTGACTTTGACTGTGTCTTTTGTGCAAACCGTATCAGACCTGTGTGAATATGCTGTGAAGAAAGAACACTTACCTGTCCTGAAGAGCAGTGTCCACATGCTGTTGCTATGTGGAATCATGGGAAAGGAGGTGAGTGTGCTACCTGAGAGAAAGAAAAATAATTACATTTAAGAGCATTTACCTTGTCCTCTGTTGTTTTGATCCCAGGAGATTAAAAAAAAAGGTTACCTGAAAAAAATAACAAAGTCAGTGGGTGTGGTTCTAACTAAATTCCAAAAATCAAAACTCAGTCACGGCACCACTCCTATTATAATGAATTGTGCAAAGACAGATATTTCTTTGCATGCATGCTATTTGCATCTTGATGTTGAGTGATGTGACAGGACAAAAATAACACTGGTTGCAGTCACTACAAACACACACACACACACACACACACACACATACACGCAGACAAACGCACACATCTACAGCTGTGAGAGAAGAATGAAGGAATCGCTCTGAATCTGTAAGAATGTTTCTCCTTTCAGTCTGGCTTGAACAAATAATTTTGCAGGGCTCCAGATGGTGACTAAAATTGTCGCCAGTGCAACTGGATTATTTATTTTGCGACTAGTTTTTTCATTTCAGTCACTCGTCTCTCACAACCAAGAGAAATTAAAATAACAAAGTAATTATGTGCAGGTACGCTCAACCCGAGTCTGCCATTCCGACTACACTGTCCCGTGATTATAGTGAGGCTCCATCCAGAGCTAGTGAGCCATTGGCTCCCAAATGGCTCGTTTTACAAAATTTAGTCAAACAACCAACTCGTTTGTGACTGCCACATCTCTATCGAGAGCAGCGTTTCGTTTGAAACGGTTCGTGTTGCAGAGCGCATTCTGAAATTTTACTTTGGCAACAACTTAGTCCATGTCGTGATTTCTTGTTTCGCTCTTTACACGGGGTAAGACTGGAGACAGAATGTGCCATGAAAATATTTTTTTGTTTATATCACATTTGACAGAGATTGTGGCTCCTAAAAATAATTTGGCTCCCAAATATTTTGTGTTTAGGAGCCAATGGCTCCCAAGGTTTTCTTTTTGTCTGGAGCCCTGCTTTGACAAACAAATGTAAACATGTTATAGCGTTTGTTTACTTATTCATTTTTGTCCCTCTGACAATCTATTGTCTAATTTGTCTTGGTAAAAATTTAAAACATTAAAACATGCCAAAATCCTCATACCCCTAATATGTGTGGCCTCACGGTGTGGCCTCATGGTGGTGCAGTGGGTAGCACTCACACCTCCAAGGTTGGGGTTTCGAATCCAGGTCCTGGCCTCGTGTATGGAGTTCGCATGTTCTCCTCGTGGTGTCCTCCGGGGTCTCTGGTTTCTCCCACAGTCCAAAGACATGCATGTCAGGTGAATTGGGGATACTAAATTAAACAAATGTGTGAGTGAATGGTGTGTGCCCTCCAGTGGGCGGGCGCCTTGTGCCCGTAGACCCTGGTATTGGCTCTGGGTACCTGCGACCCTAGTGAGGATTAAGCAGTTACAGAAAATGAATGAATGTGTTTGTGTGCATTTCTACAGCAACTCCTTCAGTAAAGAGTCCTGGCATAGAACTACTTGTTAGACTATCTGACACATACCCATTGGTTACACCCACTGGTTAGATTGCAGCTCCCATTCAAGGTCAGTGATGCATTTAAAACAGGCCTAGAGTAAAATTCTCCATCACCAAACTGGCCTCGTCCATGGTAAACCAGAGAGGTCCACTGAGTGACCAACTTGGTGAATGGACCCAGATTCCAAACCCTCACAGTGAAGCTCCACATGCCTCTGAGTGTTAATATGGAAGGTTGGTGGTAAAATAGTGGAGAAAACAGAACTAAATCAGTTTTCTTTGGGGACTATTTTGCCTCAATATGCCCTCTATATATACCTCCACCATGAATGGGTTTAATTTTAGGACCAAAAGTTTTTTAATACTCTGGTAGAACAATGTCTCAGGCATCAGGCGCCACACTCATAACCATTTCATGAAATAACTTCCTAAGAGGGCACTTTTAGAGGCAGGACATCTGGTTCCATTCCCAACCACTGTGAACCATTCTGACTGGGTGAGTTTCTCCAGAACGGAGAATTTCATACCAAATCCACTCTGAACCTCTGTAATTCCCCATTAACTATGAGGAAATTACTCTCAACACATCTCCTGCATTCTGATGTCATTCTGTTCTTCTCTCTTTAGGTTCCTGAAGATGAACAGCACCCTCACAAACTCAACTGTTTACTTCGAAAACAGATGGGATTTCTCAGTCCTGCCCATCCTCATCTTATCCATCCATGCTTTCAATTTCACTTTCAGCCTGCCTTTAAACATCTACATCATCGTCCTCCTCTTCTCCAGCTGTGGTGTGATGGATCCATCTGATGTTTTCCGCTTGAATCAGGCATTTGCTGAGATTTTATTTGTGTTATTTGGGCCTTTCCACAGCCTGTGTGTCCTAAAGCTGTGTTTCTATGAGCCTTTTGGGTTTTTCTCGGGCATCAGCATGTCTTCTCGCTGTTTGTTCCAATGCTGTGTGTGTTATGAACGTTACCTGGCTGTGGTTCACCCAGTGACCTTCCTGAGGTTCAAGCCACTTCGTTATCGGGTTATGTGCTGTATCATGATGTGGATAATTTCACTATTATCTGGCATTATTGCCGCTTGCACATTTCCCAGGATACCCGTCAGTGTGTTCTCAGTCATTTATCTCTTCATTCTGATCTCGGATGTCTTCTGTGGTATGTCAATCCTGAAGAAGCTGAAGCGTCCAGGACCGTGGGATGTGGAGCGTGACGCTGCCCAGATGAGTGATGCCAAAAGGAAGGCCTTTCACATTGTCTCGGTTAACTTGCTGATCTTTTTAGCTCAGAATGTTCCAGTATTTGTGACCTTTAACATTGAAGAGTCTCTGTCTGAATACACCCACAGCCTGGCGATAGTGATAAATCTGGCAATCAACTCAGTTACAGGATTCCTGCAGCCATTTGGAGTTCTCCGCAAGACTAGAAAACTGGAATTAATACAGTCTGTCTGCTGTCCAACACCTCCTACGCCAGCACAACTTCAATAGAACGACAGATTGACATGACAGGCAGACAGACAAATTGACAGACATATAGATAGATAGACGTGTAGATAGATAGACAGATAGACAGACAGAGAGATAGACAGATGAGAGAGGGAGAGAGAGAGAGAGAGAGAGAGAGAGAGAGAGAGAGATAGGTATAGATATAGATATATACTGTAGACAGACAAACAGATGGATTAATAAATCGGTAGATATATTGACACACAGAATGATAGACAGACGGGCAGGTCTTTCTCTTTCCATTGTAAATAAAACATTACGGTCACATGCAAACGTTTAGGTGCCCTTGATCAAATTACTTGTTTGTGTTGAATAATGATTAGTAAGCGTCAATAAGAGCATACACTCTCTCTACAGAACACTGGAATTGTTACATTACTGAATTTAACACTTTGGGAGTAACATTTAACACAAAACATGACCTAAGTCTCATATTCCCTTCTGGAAAATGTCATTTGGTCAGAGGTGCTCAGTTTTGTTTTATTTTTGGGGTTTTTTTTTGTTTTTGTTTTGTTTTTGTTTTTTGTTTTTTTTTGATAAAATGGTTTCTATAGATTAAAAACTGTGAGGGAATGTGAATTAGTTATACTTAATGAATTATAATTAGAGTGTTTTAATCTGGAATTGGGATTAGCAGCTGTGATGCCTCAAAAAAAAAATTTTTTTAAACCATTTTGTTTCTCTCATATGAACCATCTCTCGATTTCCACTAGAGGGAGACGATTTACTAGATGTAACTGATGTTACTAGATGTAACGCCTGAACGCCACAGTTTGGTGTAATATTAGACTCAGATATTTTTACACCCTCCTTTTATGAAAGTGTTTATTGCTGTATTCTGCCACTTGAAAAGACTGTTTGCGTGATGTCTTTTCTGTCTCAGAGCAATGCAGAGAGACTAGTTAAAGCTCCACCATCTGACACTTATTTACAGTGAAGGTGAAAAGACTGTATCCAGCACAAAAACGGCCGGTTTATTCACTGTCAACCCACAGTGAAGATTCAAGAGTGTTTACATGAATATTGATGATGGGAAAATTGTGGAACATCTGAACTAAATCATTTTTGTGGACCATTTTGCCTCACAACGCTCTGAATTTATCCCTCCACCATGAATTGGTTTAGTTTTAGGACGAAATGCTTCTCAAAACTCTGGTAGAACAAGGTCCCAGCTATCAGGCAACACCGTCATAACCATTGAATAGAATAACTTTCTGTGAGGGAGCTTTTAGAGGCAGAGGTCTGGTTCCATTCACCACTACTGTGAACAGTTCTGACTCCACCAGATCCACTCAAAACCACTTTGTTTACACCTTAAACACTTAATTAAGGGAGAATTTAGAAAGAAATTGGGAATACCCCTTTAATTTTATTGTCTGTTTAGGCCTGTATTTTGTAAACAATTTCATTATAATGCACTTTGAGCTACTATAAAATGAAAAATGCAGTTATAATAAAGTTAATATAATGTTGAACATTGTGTGTGTGTGGGGGGGGGGTGCAGTCTGCTGCACTGCAGGGATCTGCAGCTAAATGTGCTGCGCAGGTGTTTCATCACAACAATGTTATAAATAACTGAAGTCTATAAATTACCATGGAAATGCATCTATTGGCATAGAACCAACATCATCCTCTATCAGTGTGTTCAGTCACTGTCCACATTTTCACACACATTAACCTACCACCAGACATCCAAAACCTTACTGAACTCGACATCACCTTTCAGAGCTCCCAGCACCTTACTGAAACCCACACCACCTTTCTGAACTCCCAACATCTTACTGAAGTCCAACACCATCTTACTGAACTCCATACACCTTAATGAACTCCCAAAACCACACTGAATTCCCAACACCTTACTGAACTCAACACCATCTTACTGAACCCTTGACACTTTACTGAAATCTCTCAACACTGAACTCTCATAATGGTGTTGGGAGTTCAGTAAAGTGGTTAATAACCTTAAAATTTTAACCAACACCTTTCTGAACTCCCAACACATCACTGACCTCTACACATTACTTCACTCCCAACACCTTACTGAGCTCTCAACACCTCACTGAACTCCCAACATCTTATTGAGCTACCAGCACCTCACTGAACTCCCAACATCTTTCTGAAATCCGAAACCACCTTACTGAACTCCCAAAACCTTACTGAATTCCCAGCACCTTACTGAACTCAGCATTACTTTACAGAACTCCCAACACTTTGCTGAACTCTCAAGACCTTACTGAACTTCCAAGACCTTACAGCACTACCTACCACCTTACTGAACTCTCAGCACTTTCCTGAACTCCCAACACCTTACCGAATTCCCAAAACCTTACTGAACTCAACACCACCTTATCGAACCCCCAACACCTTACTGAACTCTCAACACCACCTACCTGAACTCCCAAAACCTTACTGAACGCCCAACACCTTACCAAACTGTACACATCACTGATCTCCAAACACCTTTCTGGGCTCCCAACATTTTACTGAAATACAAAAGCACATTACTGAACTCAACACCTTGCTGAACTCGCAACACCTTACTGAACTCATCACCGCTTTACTGAACTCAACATCACCTTACTGAACTCCCAACATCTTATTGAATTCAACACCACCTTACTGATCTTTCAGCACCTTCCAGAACTCCCAAAACCTTACTGAACTCCCAACACCTTACAGAGTTCAACTCCTTACTGAACTCCAAACCCCAACTTAATATACTCCCCAACACCTTACTGAACTCAACACCACCTTCATGAACTCCCAACATTTTACTGAACTCTTAAGACCCTACTGAACTCCCTAACACTTTACTGAACTCCAACATCACCTTACTACATTTCCAACACCTTATCCAACACCAACTTAATATACTCCCAGACACCTCGCTCAACTCCCAACATTACAGAACTCCCAATGCCTTACTGAACTTAATACCACCTTACTGAACTCTCAACACCTTACGGAACTCTTAAGACCTTACTGAACGCCCACACCTTACCAAACTATACACATCACTGAACTCCCAAAACTTTACTGAGCTCCCAACAGTTCACTGAACTCCCAAAACCTTATTGAACTCCCAACATTTTACTGAAATCCAAAAGCACCTTACTGAACTCAACACCTTGCTGAATTCCCAACGCCTTACTGAACTTAACACCACCTTTCTGAACTCCCAACACCTTAATGAATTCAACACCACCTTACTGAACTCTCAGCACCTTCCAGAACTCCTAACTCCTTACTGAACTCCCAACAACAACTTAATATACTCCCCAACACCTTACTGAACTCAACACCACCTTACTGAATTTCCAACACCTTAGTGAACACCCCAACATGTTACTGAACTCAACAAACAAACTTAATAAACTCTCGAACACCTTACTGAACTCAACTCCACTTTACTGAACTCCCAACCCCTTACTGAACTCAACACCACTTTACTGAACTTCCAACACATTATTGAACTCAACAATACGTTACTGAACTCCCAACACCTTACTGGACTCCAAAATCACCTTACTGAACTTCCAACATGTTACTGAACTCCCCAACACCATACTGAACTCAACGCCTTACTGAACTCTCAACACCTTACTGAACTCAACACCTTACTGAACTCTCAACACCTTACTGAACTCTCAACACCTTACTGAACTCCAACACCTTACTGAACTCAACACCTTACTGAACTCTCAACACCTTACTGAACTCCCCTCCCAGCACCTTGCTGATCTCCCAAACCCTTACTGGACTTCAGACAGACAGACAGATAGACAGATAGCTAGACAGATAGCTAGACAGACAGACAAGAAGATAGACAGCCAAATGGATAAACAAACAAACAAATAAAAAATTAATTAGTTTGTTTTTGTTTTTCAAGCAGATTGTTTTAAAAATAAAAAACATCACATTCAAGCATTCGCGCTATTGACCCTAGATCATTTACAGCAAGCACACACAGACATCTATCTATCTATCTATCTATCTATCTATCTATCTATGTA
>JBBIGA010086032.1:0-11460 GCA_037576975.1 Alestes dentex | reverse complement strand
AATTTAATCAACTAATTACAAAAAACAACATTGTAAAAATCCATTAAAAATGATCTCTTTACTGTAAAAATTCCCAAAATGTACCTAGTAAAACTTTTGAAAACAAACTTCAGCTCACACTCACAGTTGTATTATAATGTGTAAAAAATTTAAAAAATCAGAAATAAAAATATATTTAGTTATTTTGACTTTCAAACAACACCATTTTAAACAATCAATGCCATTTTCCAAAAGTTCCAAACACCATACTTTTCATGTTTTTGATTTAGTTTGAGATCTCTGGTTCTGTGAGACATATGATCATGAAACAAAGCTTCCTGCTCTTCCACTGTCAGCCCAAACACACGTAAGCTCCAAATAAGGGCGTACTTTTATATAAGATGGTGTTTTAGCTGCAATGATACTTATGATGCGCTGGTGTGTCACTCGGTTTCTGAAGGTTAAGAATGCAGACATTTCCTCCACCTATGGTATATGTATACCAAAATAATTTCCATCCTTTCTCTGTCCCTTAAGCAGGCTGTGTAAGGCCTTGGGCCGTTAGTGCTTGCTCAAATGCATGAGGAGTAAAAACAGGGGAGGGGCTGTTCAAAGGAGGTTGTTCCCCAGTTTAGTTATGTCTAATTCCATCCACTAGGACTCCCATGATAAGTAGGGGAGACCAGGGATGGTTGTAACAATCAGGAGTAAGTTACAATTCACCTGATTAACTTCACACATGCTCAGTATAGTCCTTACTCCACATGTGAGGCGGTAAAACCCCACAGCAGATTTTCAAAGTTAACTCATCAAAGTTAACTCATGTTTATTTTATGTCTTTGTAGAAATTCTTTTTGCAAGTTGTTACTGTTTGTTAGCTGTAAGGAAGGAATCAGAATCAGAATCAGAAGCTAGTTTATGAGAACAAGAGTCGTGGGTTAGTTATTATAACAAGAGTCTGGCTTAGTTGTGACATCTATGAAACATGTTACTACCTACCCCAAGCAAAATTTTAGTTGCATTTATATGTTTTATTTGAATTTCAGTATGGCTACATCTTGGGAGAGAGAGACAAACCAAAGAGCAGGGAACATCAATCAGATCTGTGGCAAAATTGTATTCATGCTATATGTAACTGTGTGCAGATTCTGTAGAAAGAAGATGTGAAAAAAGAAGGGATGAAGAGAAGATCTGTCTGTAGGCTACCACAGTGGAAAGATGAAGGGTCTTCACTGATGAACGATAGAAAGGACTTGCAGAATATTTGATGAGGGCAGCTGATGCATTTTATAAACATTGGCCACATGGGGTAATTAGCATAACAGCTAAGATAGGAGAAAGAAATTTATATTGGTGTTTGTCTAAAACAAATAGATTTTCTTTGGTATGCGCTGTCGTTTTCTTTGGTATAAGCAGGTAAACACAGTAATAAATTCATTTAATTCACAGTAATAAAAATACAGGGCTTTAAGAAGAACAGAATGAAAAACAGGAGACACTCGAGACGCTCCAAGAGGGAAATTCTGGACTGCAGCGTCACAGGGCAGCAGCCAATCAGCATCAAGGATAAATAAATAGCGTTCTCGGATTGGCTACTTTCAAACCTCCCGCCTCCGAGACTCCGGGGTGGGGGGGGTTGATATGTTTTATGCGCATCTCGGGCCGACGGCCGTGCACCGGACAGCCGTTCTGGACTTTTAGTTTATGAGGCATGACGAATATTTAGGAAGCTCAAAATCCCGGACGATTCTAAAATTCCGGCTGGACGCCGGGCGCAGGACTCAAAAAGAGGACATGTCCGGGAAAAAGAGGACGTCTGGTCACCCCAGCACCTGATAACTTTTTTGCTTTCTCCATCCTGCCGCAAATACAGGCTACTACTCCCCCCCTCCCTCCACTGGAGCTCAGGAAAGTAAAGGAGAGGGCGCACGTCGCGGCAACATCGCTGGTCATAACATCTACTGCCAGTGGCCAGGCCCTACGTTTCTTAAATATTTTAAACAGCATATTTAGAGCATAGTCATGATTTTAAAGCACGAGAACAGTTTTAAAACATAAATGTCAATGATATTTTTTGTCCCTCTCTTGTTTTGGCGCCCCCCCCCCGGCGGTGCGTCCATTTGCACTGCATATACTGCACACCCCATTTTTGCGCCACTGCATAGTGTGCACTGAGCACTTCCTCCTGTGGTGCACGCTGCCGTGGGTGAGTGTTGAACACTGACGTTTTGCACTTAGCAGAAGTGACGGACGAACATTCGCTCGCGATTCTCCAGCCCGACAAAATATCTGCCGGTTACACCGCAGTATACATCAGTAAAATCATTTTATTAACGTTACTACGTTTATACGAACCGGTTGCCTCCGCTTGGTCTTGCAGTTCACTGTTGGCCGTCATTATTCAACTCTGAAAACTCGTCGAAAGTCCCTCCCCTTCCACTACGTGGTCAAAATGGCGTCCGTTTAGTGCGAGTAGTGTCCGTCGTTCCACACTGCGTTTTTTGGCCATTATTAGTGCACCATCCGGGTTCTTTCAGTGCTTTTCAGAGTTTTAGCTTGGTTGTCAGTGTGAACGCGCTATGCACTAAAATCGCGCACTGATTTCAGACACTGAGTAATTCTTTGTGTTTCTCTCCACAGTACCAAAAAATGTATAGTTATTTTTTATATGGAAATGTGGCTGAAAAGTGACTACTGATCTGCATTAAGGTGGGGGTTTACTGTGGTACTGTATCCCTGGTGATGCTACAGTCACGATGGCCTCCCTCTCCTTGCGTCCCTCACATGCAGTAGCGCTTCACTTGAGGAACCGTGGGGTAGCCTTCATCCACTAACTGGTATGTTCTTAATGTGTGTCCTTACATTACCTGAGAAATACTATTCTAGATATATATAATAAACAATTCTAAACTTCTTTACATAAAGTGTCTTATAAAACCCTGTTGTCTTGATTACTAGGAAGCCACTGACCTTTAGGTGGGACTCTCTTTTATTGATTAAAACAGATGATCAACAAAACAGATAATATATTAGTATTAATATTAGTAACAAGCTAGGCCAGCACATTGATTTCAGACTCTCTCTCTCTCTGTCTGTCTCTCTCTCTGTCTCTCTCTCTGTCTCTCTCTCTGTCTCTCTCTCTGTCTCTCTCTCTCTCTCTCTCCCGCCCGCTGGGACGTGGCGTGACTGTCTGTGAGAGGTATCTGAGGAGAAGGTGGGATGAAAGAGTGAAAGAGTGCAGTGTCTTATTAACACACAGCTCACACCTGCTGGAACCGTAACAGACTACAGATCATGAGGTCAACACTCTACTGGTCAAAAGTCTGGAATCTGTCTTTTCAGTGATGACCACACTCTGCAAATCCAGAGATTTTAAACTGATTTGTAGGAGGCGGTGACAGAAGTGCTGTTCTTTCAGTCAGTTTTCAACAAATTACATTTTGTAGGTTGGCCTGTTTTTCTCAAATTTTCAGGCAATTAATAAATTTACATAATGATGTGTGAAAACGTAGACACACACAAACATGTAGATTATCAATATCATTATTATTATTATTTTATTATTTCAACAATAACAACTTACACAAAGCAACCGTATTTAACAGCAAGTGTAAATGACTATCAGACATCAATCAGTTGTGGGGTGTTTTGCCACATATGTGGGGGGTCGTGTGATTATGATTAATTTTTTAACAACTTGTCTTGTACAACTAAATTTAAGAGCAGAAATCACCACCGTTCCATCACAAAACAAACAATGTTTCTGTGTAAACAATGAAGATAGTGATTAAGAGGAAGTTTCATAAGTATTTGATAATAACGATTTGGCTTCATCATTTAGTCAGAAGAGAAAACAAAAGGGAGTGGGGGACATCTTACCATGCGGTCTTCTGTCCCTTGGCCACATTTGTGTGTGTGTGTGTGTGTGTGTGTGTGTGTGTGTGTGTGTGTTGGAACATCACTGTAAATCCGCTGCCGCCTGAAACAAACACCACGTTACCCAATACAGTCCACGACTCCAAAACTGATGTGAATAATCTAAAAGTGTTTACTTCATAAAGTAAAATAATGTAGGGCAACATGAAAGAACTGAATGTATTTAAGTGTGTGAGTGTGTGCAAACACACTACAAGCAGCGCACCACCCCGGCAATTCATGCCGGCGCGCAGGCCCACGAGAGCGTTTATCCTTGAGTGGGGTGTAACATCCATGTGTGTCTCTGTGTGTGAATATATAACTCACTTTCAAAGTGGAGCACAGCACTGAGTTCCCAGGCTGTAATGAGGGGAAGCTGGCAGTCTATACACACACACACACACACACACACACACACACACACACACACACACACACACACACACACATCTCGCGTGTGCTTACGGGAGCCGGCGCTCTGTAGGGCTCCTGAGCACGAGCCTCTTTAAGTGAACGCTTCTGAAGAGCATGAGGCGGCCTGCTTTTCTGCTCCTAGCCACAGAGAAGCCTTGAGTACACGTATACACACACACACACACACACACACACACACACACACACACACACACTTCAACAAACAAAACACCAGTTACACACAGCTGCATTTTTCATGCACTATTAAACCAGCATTCCTAAGCCTGAGGAAAATATAATATGTATAATATTAAAAATACTAAAAATGTTTGAAGGACTCCAAATTTGAGTGTTATATTAAAAGGAGCCACATCCTCATTCTTCTTACATATTTTAATTAAAATCTGTAGGGTCCACTTTTTAGCATTTATGCCCTTTTATGTACCCAAAACAGTCATCATTCATTTTCCAACCTCCCTGTTTTGGTTGCTGTACCTTATTTGAAAGCAGCTCAGGCTAAAACACTCCTTATAAGTTCAGTGTGAATGGGCGGAGCTAAACTGGCACAGCTCTACAGATGAATATGAAGCCACACATGACAGAGGCGACGCTGGTTGAGTCTATTTTCTGTTGCATGTGGCGAGTGGCAAGTCGCAGCATGCACAACAAAGAAAGTTTTACCGCACTGTGCTGCTTCTTGTTTAAAAATTGCTGTTGGCAGTGGAGCACAGACTACTTCAGGCATGAAACTGTAATATATTCTAGATAATATAAAACGGTTATTCCATATAACAGCCCAAAAACAGATTTAACAAAAAAAATGATATAATTTGAGTGTATACCACTACACAAATAAAATAAATTGATTTTTTTTGCATTTTAAAGTGACTTAGCCAAAATGATCAAATTGATTAAAAAAGTATTAACAGATATTACATATACCTTGTATCTGTGTGACTGTACACATTGCAATTTTCCTAAGTGCTCAGTAATGTTTTCTGATTCTGTTACATGCAGACAGTAGAGCATTTTTCACAGAGGCTCCTTTACACACACGATGTGCCCACAAGACCAACATTGACCTAATTAGAAAAATAATCATGGATTCGGGTTCCTCGAGGATTCAGACTTCACGCACTACTATTCTTTACTTCATTAATGTAATAATATCTCTAATATGAGCTTAAATGCTCTGCGATGTTTTCCATGTAGTCTCTGAATGATAAGCCTAAGGAGGTGGTCTTAGAAAGCAGCTGAAAGGGTTAACGAGGACCACACGTGAAACGGAGACGCATTTCACACGCAAAACGTGAAACGGAGGCGCATTTCACACGCAACCGCCACACGCTATTTAGGGCTGTAAGTGTTTCGGCACCTGACTGCCAGTTTTCTGCCCCCGATGGTGTCCTTCTCAATCTGCTGATAATTAGGTTTGACTGGTCATGTGTGTGTGTGTGTGTGTGTGTGTGTGTGAGGAAATGCAACTTACTGTGTGTGTGTGTGTATGCATGTGTATGTGTGTATGTGTGAGTGATGAAATGCAACTCGCTGGTTTTGGTCCGTATCTGACCTGTATGAGGTTTAACCTTCGAAACTTCAGGTTTATTATTCAGTTATTAATCTCAAGACTTCAGTGCAGTAACTAGTATGAATAATTCAGGAGCCACAATGAAACTAATGTGTTTGTAGTTATGAGTGTGGAAGTAAACTGCAGTTCTGGGTGGGGGGTTGGGGGGTGGGGGTGGTAGGAGTTAAAGAATGGACTGTGTGTTCATGGCTCATGGCAACATGGTCAAACATAAAATGGCTGCTACACACACACACACACACACACACACACACACACACACACACACACACACACACACACACACACACACACACACAAAAGCTTATCCCTTATGAATACTAATAAATGGAATACAAACACTCACATACTGACATTCTCTCTCTCTCGCTGTTTTTCTCTCTCTCTTGCTCTCGCTGTCTCTCTCTCTCCCACACACACACACACACACACACACACACACACACACACACACACACACACACACATTTCCCTCTTCGATTTGCCCTCGCCTCCCTGCTGTGGCCAGTGATGGTGCACAGCTTCTTTACGTTTGACTGATGTTCCAGCTGAGATGGGGAGACGGTGGCTTCTAGTAAAGGAGAGAGGGAGCGAGGGAGCGAGGGAGGAGGGGAGGAGAGGTACAGATGTCATTGCTGTACCTGTCTGTTACATTATGCTCTTTTTCTTACTGCTGCATTTCTCTTTCATGTCCCTTCTGCTGCGTGCATTCCTTTGTGTTCATTTATCTTCTTTTCCTTTATTCTTTACCACTCCTTTATGCTGCATTATGCTCCTTTATTTTCCCTCCCCATTGTTTGCTTTGACTTGGTGTTCTTATTTCTGTCTGTCCTTTCCAGTCTGATGATTATGCTCATGTCCTTGTCCTGCATTTCCCACCGGTGTGGTTGTTCACCTTCTTTTCCTTTCCTTTCCTCTCAGGTCATCAGTTTGTTTCCTTCTCCATCCTTTCATCTCCTCACAGTTTGGTGTTGTTATTTCCTTCAGTTTTAGTCACATGTTAGGTTCAGTTAATTTTAGTGCATTTCCCATCAGTTCTTATGCTCCTTTCCTTCCTCTTCCTCTCAGGTATGCTCCTTTCCTTCCTCTTCCTCTCAGTTATGCCCCTTTCCTTCCTCTTCCTTTCAGTTATGCTCCTTTCCTTCCTCTTCCTTTCAGTTATGCTCCTTTCCTTCCTCTTCCTTTCAGTTATGCTCTTTTCCTTCCTCTTCCTTTCAGTTAAGCTCCTTTCCTTCCTCTTCCTTTCAGTTATGCTCCTTTCCTTCCTCTTCTTCTCGGGTATGCTCCTTTCCTTCCTCTTCCTCTCAGTTATGCTCCTTTCCTTCCTCTTCCTCTCGGATATGCTCCTTTCCTTCCTTTCAAAGCACACTTCCCTTGAAATCAGCTGGTGTGCTTCTTTCCTTCTTCTTCTTTTCTGTTCCTGTCAGTTGTTGTCCTTCTTTCCTTTTCCTGGTTACTTCCTTCCATTTTAGTCAACTGTTATGTTCAGAAATTTTAGCGCATCTCCCATCCGTTCTTATGCTCCTTTCCTTCCTCTTCCTCCCTGTTATGCCCCTTTCCTTCCTCTTCCTCTCTGTTATGCCCCTTTCCTTCCTCTTCCTATCTGTTATGCCCCTTTCCTTCCTCTTCCTCTCTGTTATGCCCCTTTCCTTCCTCTTCCTCTCTGTTATGCTCCTTTCCTTCCTTTCTATTTCTGTCAGTTGGTTTGCACATTTCCTTTCCCATATTGTCAAACCCTATTACTTTCCTTTCCTTTCCTTCACTGTCAGTTAGTGTGCAACTTCTGTATCCCATCTATTGTTATACTCCATTACCTTCCTTCCTTTCCTTTCCTCCTTCTTTTTCTTTTTTTTCCTGTCATGTGGTGTGCTCCTTTCCTTTTCCTTCCTTTCTATTCCCATCCATTGGCGTGCACATGTCCTTTCCCATACATTGTTATACTCCATTACTTTGAGTTGTGTCTTATTCTTTTCTTCTCTTTCCCATTATGTTAGCATCCCTTCTTATTTCTTTCCACTCCCCATCTCTTTTTGTCCTGATGCTGAGGGCCCAGCTGGTGGTGGCTCAGTAGCATGTGTTTGTTGAAGACTAGCACCTTTCTGAGCATGGATTTGGCCTCCAGCCTCAGCGAGTGAAGCTCCAGCATGAGGGAGAAAATCCCTCAGTTCCAGCATCTCAGGGGAACTCCCTCTATTCTCTCTCCACACACACACACACACACACACACACACACACGGGGATTTACAGCACTAATGTGAACATGCACACAGACACATGAGAGTTAGGGCTGTAACAACAAATCAATGAAATTGATCAAATTTGATCACAAGTTAGCTGGCGATGTATTTCATTATTCAGAACGTCTGACCATAATGAGGAGACGTTGAGTGTGGAGTAGGATGTGAGCGTGAACAGGACTTTATTAACAAAAGAACAAGAAACAAGAGACTAAACAAGGACTAACGGGGAATTGAACTAACACAGGGACTAACAAAGCGGAACAAAATAAATTAAAAAGAGACTGGCGAAGTAAAGCACATACACATGAACACGGGGGCACAAAGCACACAGCAAAAAAGAAGAGAACCAAAACACCAATCCAAAATCACACAGCAAAAAAGAAGAGAACCAAAACACCAATCCAAAATCACACAACAGAAAGAAGAGAGCCAAAACACCAATCAAAAATCACACAGCAAAACGAAGTGAACCAAAACACCAATCCCAAATTAGAGCAAAACACACCAATCCTAGATTAAGAACCAACAAAACCAGACTGAAGAAAGGGGCTACTTATACACCAACTAAACAAATCAGAAACACCTGGACAGGGGCGGAGACAGGAAAGTCGACACAGGCGAACAGGATAACAAGGGGGCGGGGCTAAAGGCGGAGCTAAGACCAAAACATACTCAAATAAACAAAGACACAGGGAGAATGTACACAACAACATAGACAAGAAAACAGGGAGAAGACAGAGAGAACATTACAATGAACCTTACAAATTTTGAAACATGGAAGGAGAGACGAAAAACAAATATCTATAAGTGTAAAGTGATCATTCTGTCATACCTGAACACACCACAGCACACAGTGTGACCAGTGTGAAATTCTTTCTCTGTATTTAACCCATTCACCAAGTGAAGCAGGGGGCAGCCAGGAGCACAGCACCCTGGGAGCAGAGTGTGGGGACGGTACCTTACTCAAGAGAACCTCAGTGGTGCCACTAGCAGTCCTGGGATTAGAACCCACAAAACTTCTGGTCACAGGAGCAACTCCCTAACCACTAGACCACCAGCTGCCCCACTAGTGTGCGAGTGTCTCAATTAAATATCAGGAAAAAAGTGTGTAGCTGCAAACCACGCAAAATCTTGCATGGCACAGGAGCGCCATGGTAATGAGGGAAACGTAACGAGCCATGTTGGAACCCTGGATGTAGGGGACTGAACAGGAGGGATGGTTACTACCAAATCATAATTAATGAAACAACTTTAAACCCACGGCACGTGCCGCGTTTTGAAGTGAGGAACCGTTCGTCTCGCAGTAGCTGCGTCTCCTCATTTATCTAACAGGCAGGTTTGCCAGTGGCCATGCAAACATTTCTGCATTGCAATGCAAAGTTAATGTAAAAAGAGAGAGACTGTGTGTGTGTGTGTGTGTGTGAGTGAAATATGTGTGAGAATTTGTGGCAGTTATTAAAGCTTTTTGATGTAGCAAAGCCTGACAACACTTCATTTGTGTTTCATTTTTTTTCTTTAATTATTTCATTATAATAAAATGTATTTGTATGTTATGCCTTTTGAATGATTAATTATTCTTTTAACAGCCCCAGTCTGTTCAAGGAATGCAAAAAATACTATTTTTGTGCACATTATTAAAATAAAGAGTTTTGCAAGCTCTGTCATCTGTGATACCATTATCAATTTGGAACAACATTTCTGAATGAGGAATAAAATTTGTTGTTGCTCTTTCATCCAACTCATTGATTAATCAAAGAAATAACTGACATATGAATATCAAAATATTTGTTAGTTGCGGCCCTAATGAACATTTTTGAGTGAATTAAGAATAAACGAATGGATGAAATAAAACTGCCTTTTATAAACACTTTATTCTTTATTCTAGAAACACTTTATTCTAAAAACATTTTATTCTTTATTCTAGAAACACTTTATTCTTTATTCTAGAAACACTGTTTATTCTAGAAACACTTGATTCTAAAAGACTTGATTCTAAAAACACTTGATTCTTAATTCTAAAAACATTTTATTCTAGAAACACTTTATTCTTTATTCCAGAAACACTTCATTCTAGAAAGACTTTATTCTAGAAACACTTTATTCTTTATTACAGAAAGACTTTATTCTTTATTCTAGAAACACTTTATTCTAGAAAGGCTTTATTCTTTATTCTAAAAACACTTTTTTCTTTATTGTAGAAACATTTTATTCTTCATTACAGAAACACTATTTTTAATGTTCTACCAAACGTGTGAGTATATCTGCACTCCAAAAGGACTTCTGCGTCCACCAGGTTGTTGCACTGACCTCAAGTCTACTTCTGCAAAAATGTCAGTGCTAATGCCTTCTGTCTCATATTCGACTGTCTGGTGTGCATGTGTGTGTTCTCATTTCCACATGAATAAAATATATTACACCGACTGCTGCCAAAAATAAGGAAAATGGGTCTGGTAATCTGTTCATCACCTTTTTAAAAAAGTCTTGAAAAGGCACTGATCTGTGCAAGGCAGGGCCTTAAAACGCTACATAATTCTGCCCTCCACACAAAGGAGACCCTGCATGGTCCAAGAAGCAAGTTTTACATGACAATCTATAAAACACATGTAACATCAAATCGCAGAGATAAGTGAAGCTGGGCTCCTTCTCCGAGGGTGAAACAGTGTTATCAGGAGCGCTCCAGCCATACACTGATTAGTGAGCTACAGACTCGCTCTTTCACCTCCAACCCTCCGACTGTTTATCTTCACACACACATCCCTCATGTCCCCATGGACCAGCCCTCACGTCCCTCCTCTTTTCCTATCCCTGCGCATTAAAGATTAGGCTCCGCCCACCACTGGCAGAAATCATGCATGTGTTACCCCATAAATATTAACTGCTGCCGTCATGAAATTTTAAAACACCAAAAATGCTGCTCCTGCACCTTTGCGCTTTACATCAGGCCGTATGAAGGAACCTCACAGTCGCTCTCTTGCAGTTTTATGAGATGTGGGTGCATAAATGAAATGTAAGTTACTTTCGTAGAAATGTTCTGGCATCATTTTCTGTGTCATGCGGTCCGGTGCAAGCAAAACAACATCATACTTCAAGCCATTTCTTTCACATCAGATGTATCGATCCTCAGAAAACTTGTTACTTTCATGACTAATGGACCTGTAGAAATGACCTAACATTGCTTTGAAGTTACAGTACATTTACCCTTAGAACACGAGAGGCTCGGATCCACGCCCGAATCCCACAAGTGGGAGGGGAAAACCCGCAGAGGGAGGGGCTCCGGAGAGCGGCCGAGAGAAAGAGCAGCAAACGGCGAGAGTGTAGGAGAAC
>JBBIGA010085952.1:0-11462 GCA_037576975.1 Alestes dentex | reverse complement strand
TCTGAATTCCTTCTCCCTGCTCCAAGGACACCTGTGTCGGACTTTGGACTAACACAGGCTTACTTACACACACACACACACACATGCAGTCCATCGTACCCTACCCCCTTCCCATGCCTTCGATGCTTCACCCCCTCAGTGTAGAATAGACGGGTCTGTGACCAGCGCTGTTTTAGCCGCAGGACCAGATGGCTGCGTTTTACGCCGGACTTATATATGTATTCTATATAATGTATAGACCCTATAGACTTAAATACATAATTGTTTATATTTTTTATATATTCTCATAGCATTTATGACTATTTTCATATATTACGCTAGAATAAGCCTTCAATTCTGAAAATACTATTCAGACACAAAAAAGCACCGCTGATTATTGCTAATATTAGATTATATGTAAAAACATAGTACTTTTGCTCCAAGACCTTTGAACATAAAACCTTACTATGTCCTTCAGTCGCATATACCCACAATGGCTTTGTTCTATTTAGCTCTAGGAATCAGGCTCAAAGACCATGCTGTCTTTCCGACACGCTGGCTCGTTATTTGTGTGACGCAGTCAACTTCTGCTGACTAACAATACATCGCCTACTCTCCACTATCTCTTAAACGAATGGAAGATGGCAGATCTAATTTTCTGCTTGTCTGAGTATGAATATGAGTTACACCCCCCCCCCAGTCCACCCACCCCAGCTGGAAAAAAAGACCTCCAAAATGACTCGATAGAACTGAACGCATGAAAGAGGCTTTAACGAGCTTTCAAACTCATTATTGCAAAGTGCTTTTATTATAAGTGAGCATATTAAATAAGGGGAAGGCATGCTTTATTGACGCTGAATACGTGTGTTCCGTCGCCTGAAACTGGATGACTGTTATGGGAATTAAGTGAATCACACGTTCAATACGAGCATCTAGAGGTAATATGCAAAACACGTATTTTGAGGGTATTCCAGGGATCCGTTAGGTTTAACAGACCTGATTTCCTGATACAATTACTTGAGAAGTAATGAGACAACATGGTTTGAGGATGACATACAGGGGCAGCAGGGAGCCTAGTGGTCAGGGCATTCATCCTGTGATCAGGAAGTCATGGGTTCGATTCCCAAGACTTTTTTTGGGTTCTGCAACTTCAGGCGTGATGTCACATGAACCGTAGTCAATAGAAGTCCAAGTTAAGCAACAAACTGTATATGAAGCAGTAGCTGTTCTTCTATGTGATCATTATCTTGTCTTTCTATGTCTTAACTGTTATCATTAAAGACAGTACCTAGATTAATATGCAGCAATGCAATAGAAATACATTCTTCTTATACATGGTTCCCAAATTGGATGTATGACATAGTGTATAGAACCGTCAAGTTATGTGGATTGAGGCTCTTCACACTCACAGTTTTTGTTTATAAGAACGATTCTTTAAAGAAACATTTAAAGAAAGGTTTCGTTATATAATTTATGGCATTGTTCCAAAGAACATCCTTTTTAGCAGCTTTATATATATATATAAGTGCAGGAATAGTTTCTACTATGGGCTGAGGGACTAAGGGACTGAGGGAAACTTCAAGTGCTTCAATCCAGTTTTAACAATTAAGCCAAGAGTAGCAATGCACAATCTTTTACTCAGTTAAAGGTCTGTTTTGTGGATATAAAACACCAATGCCCCCCTGCCCCCCATCTACCAGAATCTTATCTACTTTATTTGTGTCACATTTCCCCTCTCTCTCCTGGCCCAGACAGCAGGTGCAGACACAGACTTCCATATTGTGATGCTTTATTTTCAAAAACAGAAATAATGGGCACAAGGGCCTAACAGAACACAAAGGTTGACCCACACCTGAACATAGAAACACAAACACCTTAAACGCATAAAACACAATCCCAACCACCAATAACAAAACACAAGCACAAAAAACTAAACACAGCTGTGACTAATAATAAACAAAAAGCCATCACCCATCATAATAAAAGCCCATCACCTAAGCTGAACCTGTGGCGACCGCTACCGTCACTGTCCCCAGACCTGACAGTACCCCCCCCCTTTAGGACAACACACTGGGGCGCCAACCGACCACCAAAACACCCCAAGGGTGAAGGAGGGGCAGGCAGTGGCAAAGGGAAGCGTCCTGTGAGCCCCACCCGGCCACATCTCCCTGGACGACATCCTGGCCGGCGCTTCGCATGGCCAGGGCAGCCCGGGTGGATCCCATAAGATGCTCCCCTTTGGGAGTCCAAGTCCTTATGGGCGGAGCCCCCTCCGGGGAGCCCCTCACTGTCCTTGTGGGCAAGGCCCCCTCTGGAGAGCCCCTCGGTGGCGAGCCCATCACTGTCCGGGAAGCCCCTCCATGTCCTTCAGGACCGAGCTCCCTCCTTGGAGCCCCTCCGTGTCCTCTGGGACCGAGCTCCCACTGTGGAGCCCCTCCGTGTCCTCCGGGACCGAGCTCCCTCTGTGGAACTATTCCCTGGCTCTCTAAGACCCCAGTACCCCCCCCCCCCACAAAAAAAAAATTCTGGGGGAGACTCCCAGCCACACCCCCTTTCCAAGGGCACACTTCCAGCATGCTCTGGGGTCCTGGTACTCTCCAGGGCGTGTGCAGCGGCTTTGCTGTTGGGGTTGAAGGCCCTGCTGATGTGGTTGAAGGCCTGGCTGGTGGGATTAGAGGCCCTGTAGCAGGCTTTAGCCTCCCTAACATGGGTCTTAGCCTCCCTGCTGCGGTCTTAAGCGCCCCTGCTAGGGCTTTTAATGGCCCTGCTAATGCTTTGAGCGACCCTGCTCTTGGCTTTAGCGGCTCAGCTAACTGGTTTGGGGCCTCAGCTACGCTAGCCACCTCTTCTAGGGCCTCAAACTCCCTGCCTACACCCCCAGGGGCCTCGTGGCTAAGGCTAACCCCCTCTGGAGCCTCTGCACTAATGCCAACCCCCTCTGGAGCCTCTGCGCTAAAACTAACCTTATTCAGGGCCTCTAAGCTAAGGCCAACCCCCTCTGAAGCCTTTACACTAAGGCTAACCTCTTCTGGGGCCTTAGCTGCTAGGCTAATCCCCCCAAGATCACCAACCAGGAGCTGGCTTGGCACTGGTATGGGCAGCTGGAGCCTTCTTGGTGCTGACACGGGCAGCTGGAGCCTTCTTGGTGTTGGTAGGGACGCTGGAGCCTCGGTGCTGGCATCTGAAGACTCTCTCGTTCGGCAGCTGCTGCGCTCTCTCGCTCGGCGGGTGCTAGGCTTTCTCGCTCAGCGGTGGCTGCGCTCTCTCGCTCGGTGGTGGCTGGGCTCTGGCTCTCCTGCAACCAGGGCAGCGCTTGACTCGCCAAGGTGAGCAGGGTCCCTGGACCTGCCCCGTGAGCAGGCCCGTGAGCAAGCCCATAAACTTGACCATGTGCAGCTCACGCTCAGCTGGGTGCTGCCGGAGCTGCAGCTTGTGGTTTTCAGCTACGGGCTGGTCAGGCCACGTAGCTTCTGTAGGTGGCGCTTCTTGCCGCGTCTGAGGTAGACGCCATGCCTCAAGCACCAGCTCGCTCTGGGTCCTTATACCTGAGCCGGCCACAACTGAGGCCCGCTGTTCCTGCCAAGGGCATGAGCCTGAGTGGAGGAGCATCGGAGGAAGCCTCAGATTCCCCAGGCGGCTGGTGGACCCCCATGCCTCTTTGTGCAAAACACAAGCACTAACTAAACACAGCTGTCACTAATATTAAACGAAAAATCACCCTTCATAATAAAAGCCCATCACCTAAACTGAACCTGTGGTGGCCTCTAGTGGCCGCCAACTGTCACTGTCCCCAGACCTGACCATTTTTTGTCACTGTTGTTGACCATCTCAGACATGCCTCAGCTACAGGTTATGGAAGGCCTCATGATATAATAATATAAAATAATATATCAACCCTTGCCACACATTGGAGACCAAAAATATGTACTTGCAGACCACTGCACATGTGGATGATAATCGGCTGTCCAGAAGGATTGGTTGCTGGTGGGAATTTTGAGCCAAACATAGATAGGTAGCAAATTTGAACTTATCATGCAAATTCAGTTTTAGACAAGCGCATAGTTACATGATGTATAAGATATTCAGCCTTGTAAAATATTTCCTCTCAATATATCACACATGTTGATGATGTAATCACATAACACACAAAACAAACAGATCAAAACTGAATCAGGTCTTATACGGTCTGTATTATATGTGTGGTTCACTGCTAGTGTGGATCAGTGCCGGTAAGAGTAGAGGGATGAGCTTCCTCCATCATTAATGCTGCAGGACAGGCAAGTCAATATAAGGGCATTTGTGTTTGTGTGAGAGTGTCTTCACCATCATTCATTTCCTACACTGACACACATGTACAGAAAAAGGCAGAAATACATCATCTCACTCAAACAGAGTGAGTGGAATGTCCAGACCAATTTTCGAGGGGAACAGTGGGGCACAACATCTGCCCAGTGGGTATGCTGTGTTTATGTGTGTTGGGGCAGATGGGCTTAAATCAGTTCATGATTAATAATAGTTTAAAAAGTTATAAAGCAAAAACATCTTTCTGCATTTAAGGCACAAACATATAATGTTTATAGTTTATAATAGCATTTACAAATAACATTTCACTTGAAACTCTGTGTACTTCACTAGTATGGCCTGGTGCTGGTGAGAGCACAAGGATGAGAAAAAGCAATTAACTTCCTCCGTCATAAAAGCTGCAGGATCGGTAAGACAATATAAGCCCATATTTGTGTGTGCCTGCAGCTGTAAAATGAACAGCAAATAATGAAATTTTCACAAACATGCCACAGATCACATCATCTGCTCAGCATTTTACTGTATCTCAAACATTTAACCAAAATGCTAACAGCTAAGTGCTCACCAAAACCACAAACTAAATCACATCTGTGAAAATGAAAGTAACTAAAGGATGCTTTACAATGAGTATAACACCTGAAAACAGAACAACTTCTACTTGTTTCGGCACTTTTATTGCCAGCAGTGCAGAATAGAATGTCAAAAGAGAAAAGAAGCTTACTTTCCAAGTCCATGTCCTCTGCCTCTCCTTGGTCTTCTTTTTCCTTAGTGTCAACGCTCTTTGCTTGGTCTGCAGAAAGAAAATGACACAAAGATGTTGGACCAACATTAGTGAAAGGACAGTAAAAGAGTGGTAAGTGAAAAAGTGGGTATAAAAAACAATCCTATGCTGTAAGCAGATTTAAATTTTTGACAGAAACAGCAGTCAGACATCCATATTAATGAAATCTTGCAATATTTTTACCACCATTCATTGCCTACACTGACACATCTACAGAAAAAGATAGAAATACATCATATCACTGAAACAGAAATAATAGAATACAGTGGAATATCAAGATGAATTTTCGAGGGGAACAGCGTGTATGCTGTGTGTGCATCCATCAAAGTGGTCAACAAGTTTTTTCTGTGCTGACCAATCAGATCAAACAAGCAAGCATTCAGAATGCTCAGACAACGATTCAGTGATGGTTGCGGAATTTTATGGATGGATCAAAATTAACACTAAATGAATAAATGAATAGATAAACAAACAAACAAACAAACAAACATTAATAAATAAATACAAGCACTTTGTAAAATTATAGCTTGGTTTTGATATCACTGCCTAAGTTACAGTAGCTTGCTTTTTAAAACAGTGAGTGACAGCTCAAACATATCAAAGACATCAACTAGCTAGCACAGCTTACACAGCTTACACCTCCGAATCAACAAGGAGACACACAGCCGGAAGAAGCATGAAATAAACAGGCTTAACCACTTAGAAAAGAAATTACTGTGCAGGGAACCCCTAAAATCGTGTGCTATAAAGCTCAATATGTGCAAATAGAATGCAACCATTATCTCTTTCAACAGAAAATCGACCCAGCTTTTCAGCTTATAAGCCAATCAGCTAACAACTTCAGCAGCTGCTTGGCAAATTTCTGGGGGCCAGGGACACCCAATGCCTCAGACATGCCACTGACAATATGTCATGCAGTGTCAGGAACATGCATCCTCTTTCTTAACATGGCATGATTTGAGTGTGTGATGCAATTTTCACAATGCTAATTTCTTCACTAATTCTAATGCTGAATGTCTAATGCATATGACTTTTCCCTTGTCTAGGCTTTAGAAAAAAAGCAAAGGAAGACATAACTGAGCATGACAAAACCCCTCTTCGCATAATCAAGCACAAGAGACATGGCCCCTGCCTTACAAATCAACTGTCTGGTTTGTCAGAGCGTCTTCCCCAATCTATTCCTTCCATACCCCCCAACCTGAAAGGATGAGGGTGCTGATCAAAAGCGAAGCTTCAAAGCTGCACTCAGAAAAGCATGTTTCTTCCAGCCTATTTGAGTCTTCTTTTCCACCCTGTTGCTTTGATGCTAACATAGCCGGGGGGCCATAGGTGACTCCGTAATGGACAGAAGGCACAATAGTGGCTTGGTTTTTCACTAGAGCACAAATGAACACAGGGATCCTGCGTATGTTTGAAGTCTGCCATTCATCAGCAGCAACAGCTGAATGTGTAAGTGTAGACTGGAGTGTGCTTATCATGCCCACATTTAGTCCTCGCAATGCAACAGGTCATTATATCAGCCATATACTTGAATATGCCATGAGCTGCTAATTCTTTCTTTATCAGTCCACAGTAAGACTCTTAAAAGTAACGCACCTTGATTAAACTTGACTTGGACATTGAAACTGGACAGAAAGGGTGTGTGTTCAGAGCTCACAGATGCAGAGAAAACAGACTTTTGTTTAGAGTACAATCTGACTAATACAATGTAACAGTTCAGTTCCTGAAGAAATTTTGAGATGGACCTGCCGTGCATGCGCCGGATGAGCTGATGTTCCTAATAAAGTGTTTAAATTGTTATTTGCCAACAAAGTTTGCAAAAATGCCATGGGGTTCTGACCTGAAGAGTCTAAAGACAATTATCCTGCCCTTATAGGACAATAATGGTGCAGTCAGTTTGATTTGATTTGATTTGATTCCCTTGGATTAGATTTGATTCAGATCAATTCAGCTCAGTTCAATTCAATTCAGTTCAGTTCAGTTCAGTTCAGTTCAGTTCAGTTCAGTTCAGTTCAGTTCAGTTCAAGTAATTTCAATAAAATTCTGTTATTTATCCATAGGCTGTGATACTATTTAATTTTTGGATGGAGATAACTTTATAGAGCTATTTACATTCAGAACACATCTCTTTAAAGTAGCATTCATTTGAAAACATTTTCATTAAAAACTTTTCACTAAAAATCTGTTGGATGGAAACATAGCTACTTGTGCTTAAAGCACCCAAGCATTTGTGAACATTTTCCTTACTTTCGTGTAAAAAGCAGTTGGTAGCCTAGGGTTTAGGGTGTTTGCCCTGTGATCAGGAAGTCATGGGTTTGATTCCCAAGACTGCTAAGCACCTCTGAGGTATCCCTGAGCAAGGTACTGACCTCCCCAGGCACTGTGTTCCTGGCTGCCTGCTTTTCACTTGGTGAATGGGTTAAAAGCAGAGGAAGAATTTTGTGCTGTTGACACTGTGTGCTATGGTGTGTTTGGGTATGACAGAATGGTCACTTTCACTTCAAAATGAGACAGATCAAAATCAGACATTCACAGATTATTTAGAGTCAGAGACATCTTTTTATAAATCACATGAATAGGAATATAAAGCATTCATCAGACACATTTTATTGGTACTCAACAATAAAAAGCACCCATTGATTCAACTGAGCTCTAAATGAACTTGCACGCTCACTCAGACAAAAGCAATGCTGTCAATGATAAAAGAAACCTCATGCTTCTTTCATATAGTGACAGAAATAGCACACTGAAAACACTGACTTTACACACTGAAGCATTTCACTTTGGCCAGTGTGCGGACATTCTTTCACTCAGTCATTCATCAGCTGAATTGCTGCTCCTAACCAGGATCACGAGGGTGCTAATAAAATTATTAAAAGTTGAGCTGATCAGAAATCTAATTTACCAATGCAGCCTTCCAAAGGATACACACTGAAAGGAGCACTTAAAAAAGTGATTTAAATATAGTCTTAAAGGCATAGTTCCAAAAAAACTTTATAATGGGTAAAGAAAGGTTGAAAATGAACATGTTTTGCTACATAAAAACTCAAAGAAAGGTATACAGATGCAGTAATCTCCTTCACTTGCAAAGCTTAGGCACAGGTAACCACTAGGCATCTCTCCAGTATTATCAGTTCATCAATGGCCTTCTTTGATCAAGGGAAAAGAGTCAATTGTGAGAAGATTTAGCTCTCCCACCCACCTCTCAACAGAGCCTCCAGGGATGAATGGGGTAGATAATCCAATGGTGCACAAAGAAGAGGTTAGGCTCTGAAGAAAGTGGAGCCAGTGGTTCAATGGGTACGTGTAAATACGTTGTTTTGATTCCAACTTTGAGTAAATGGATGCCACTGAATGCACACTGAATTATACCCTTGTTGGAGGCCACGGGGCTATATGTAGATTACAGCGTGACTCTTCCTGGTGGTTTATTTACATACAGCATGCTGCTGCTGGCTTAAACCTCACATTTGTTCATCTAATTTACAAAACGGTCCTTTAAAAACCATCTGCTGAGAAAAAGGCATTTTTTTTCTATGCTCAAAAGAACACTTCTGGAATGTATATTTAATGCATGGGGTAAGGGTATAAAAACACAAGATTTCTCAGAAAACAGTGTCAAAAAGAAAGCAGGGCAATAAGTTGACTAACAAACTATAAGACAGTCCCTAGACAGTATACACACAAGTGAAGCCAGACACTGGAAGCTGTCCCTGTTGTCTGTTGTATCCCTTCTGACACCATAAGGCTGCAAACAAAAACGCGCCATATGAAGCTGATGAAAGTCACATTCATGCTCCTTTACAACAATGTTCAATTAACACTGTGCATGCTTGTACAATGCTTTTTGTGCCCAATATTGTCCTCAACTGTATTCATTCCCTTGTTTTCTCACTCAGCTTTCTTTCCTTGTGTTTGCAAAATACTTTTGGCATGCTTGTTTAACAAAAACAGATATGTAGCTGTGCCAAACCACTAGCCAGTGAGAGAAAGCAGACAACACTTGGCACAGTTATGCTTAAGTGTGTTTAAAATAGTTTAATTCTCCTTGGCTAATAGAGCAAAGCACTGTTCCAAGTATTAAAAACATGTAAAAAGAATGTTGAAATATTCAGTGGTGTGAACAGAAGGTAACAATATTTGCTTAACACATAGGAGCTTCCTGTCACATCCTTTCTTATTCTCTGCTTAGCCAAAATTGCTGTCTAAAGGTTATCATTTAGAATCCTTTGGGCAAAGCTCTGCTCTGTTCATTGTGTTCATGGTCAAGCATAACTTAAGCCCATTGGCTAAAATTAGGTAACAGCCCCATTTATATCTGTATTCCAGTCTAATTTTGCAGGAGTTAATTCATGTGCACATCCTACAGTACTTTTATTCGACCAGTTCATTTTCAGAGCCAGGATGACTTACCAAGTTTTGCTGTGATGAAGCGCTTATGGAATTTTTAACTGTGCAGCTAAATCAAGGCAAGCCCTGTGCATGTTTCTTATTTAATGAACAATAAAAAGATATGCAGCAATCAAGAGAAGTTGTTTCTCTGGACAGAAATATGTGTGTGTCTGAGCATGCACTAATCTTGTCAAATATAAGCAACCAAAGCCAATTTTAAAGGGCCAGTGGGGTCTTCCATACAGGCTAATGGTCAGACCTACATTGACCATGCTCAGACTTGATTATTTTTGTGGCAGGCAATATTTTTAATTCCATGCAAAGAGGATAGGTAATAACCCTTTCCTTACAGCACTCTTATAATCAATTCTGCTGCTAAAGACCTCATCAACCATACATGTAGGAGCTCCTAAGAGCCTAATTGTGCACTCATGAGTACCTTACCATGTGCAACAGAATAATGGCATGGCTATTATTAGAAGATAACACAGTTTTGTGGTTCATGACTGTCATTGAAATCAGCAAGTTTCACAGCATAACACTGAAGGAAAAATGTTGCATCCAAGACTTTCTTTGGACTTGCTGTGGTCAGAGAAGGCAATCATAAACTGGAAGCATTTTACCTAAGGGCAGTGTTCCGAAGGCCACATTAAACTTTTATAGGCCTTTTATGACAACTGTCGTAGTCTGTGTAAAATATTAAAAATGTGTTAAAATATAATGATTTCTTGAATCAGATGTTATACTGGTTGCATTTTCCATTTTCCCATTCACCTATGTCAAGCTACAGAGATTTTGCTTCTAAAGTCTTGGCTCAAGTATCAATTTCTTGTTTGGCCTTTCTATTCATGGTACAGATGACCAATTCAAATAATGAGTGGGCCTAAGTAGCTTTCATGAACACCTATGTTCACTGTTTCTAATGAAGTGTACCCAATAAACCTTTGTGAAAAAGATGGCAAAATCAAGGGGGCAACAAAGAAAAAAATTAAATTGTTGTTGAGCTCAGCACAATTCATGTGGAAAGTGGTGATAGCTTACAGAACCTATTGAAAGTCATGATAACCTTCTGAAATAGTTACTTTATTTGTCATACGGCCTGACCACACTGAGCCACCAGACGCACGCGGTGAGTTGATGGACCTGGGGGAGCGGGGAGCGAGTGGTGAGGGCTCTACTTTGGCCCAGGAGGACATGCCACAAGCTCCCCGAAGGCGCAACTTGTCGCCTTTTCTGAGGGATTTTGTGCTGGACTCATTGGGTGGTCGTGGACGGCGCTCCCCATCGAAGGGGGCTGTGTGACGAGCCGGCATGTCACATTGGCTCCCGTGAACCTTTGCGGGGCAGGTGAGTGGCCAGTTGGCCTGTTTACGTGTGTTTTTGTGAGCGATGGGTGGGGTAGAAGTGTGTTGTGTTATTGTTTGTTAACATGTGTGTTATTTTGTGTGTTTGAGCCCTTCTCACCAGTCACCCTCCTCCAGAGTGTTAGCTGCTGAAATGGGGTGACGGGTGAGACAAGGGCTCTGTGTTGGAGTTGGGAGTGATATTGGGTTACGCAAGTTGGGAGCGCAGTGCACCCTGCTAAGTCTGTATTTGGAGGTTGTGAAGCTGAAAAATAAAAGACTCCTGCTTGAAGATCAGCACGTCTTTGCATTCCCTCTCTCACGCTCGCCACAATATTCTTTCCTGTGGTAAACTGAATGAAGGCTGAGGAAATTTTTGGGCGGATTGGGGCTCAGAAATGTGTATGAAACACTTGTTGTTTGTGGACTGCTTACCTTCTAACACTGCTAAAGGTTGCAAAGACATTGGTTAGTGAGAGAGAGAGAGACTGAAACTTCAAGCAGTTTCCTCAGGGGCCTATGGACAGCCCTAATGCTGTTTGGCTGGCCTTCTTTCACCCACACATATCTACTTGTCTTCTTATAAGCCACACACACACACACACATACACACATACACACACACACACACACACACACACACACACACACACACACACACACAC
>JBBIGA010085941.1:0-11462 GCA_037576975.1 Alestes dentex | reverse complement strand
TGAACTACTCAAGCACTGATGTACGTCGCTCTGGATAAGAGCGTCAGCTAAATGCCGTAAATGTAAATGTAAATGTCTACCTGTGCTATGGGTCTTTTGTCCATTATGATTGACAACAGTACGTCAAATGAGGCAAGGTGTGTGCTTTTGCAGTGCCCTCCTAGTTGGTCTTCCAGCTTGTATGATAACACCCTTACAGCTGGTTCAGATCACAGCTGCTCGGCTGGTCTTCAGCCAATACAAAAGGTTGCATGTCACCCAACTGCTAATTGACCTACATTGGCTAACTATGGCTGCCCGAATTGAATTCAAGTTTTTAACTCTTGTCTACAGAGTGACGTCTGGGTCTGCACCTTAATCCTGTTATTCAGACTTATGTTCCTAATCGCTACCTCCACTCTTCCATGGAACATCATCTGGCTCTGCCATCATTACACACAAGGCATACGCAATCCAGACTCTTCTCATTTGTGGTTCCCTGCTGGTGGAATGAGCTGCCAAAGGGAACCAGAGCAGCAGAATCCGTCTTCAAAAACCTCCTGAAGACTCATCTGTTCAGAGAGCATCTTCTTAGCACTTAGAACGCTCCTCTGCTTCTCACACTGTCCTGAAACTCAAGTGTTTTCTCGTATTGTAAGTCAGTTCGGATAAAAGCGTCTGCCAAATGAATAAAATGTAATGCAATATAATATAATTTCTCAATCACTTTGAGCTGCATTGAAAGAGACCACATGGAGGAAAACACCTAATCCACATCGCAGCAGGGGGAAAGTGTTTTGTACCTTAAAGGGCAGGGAATGGGAGACAACATCAGAGAGGTGAATGTGTGTGTGGAAGCAGGAATGCACAATTTATCCAGAAGTACAGACTGAGCCAGGCATAAGTCACAGCCACATGATGAAAGAGAGTTTCCCTCCATCTGCATTATCAGTCCTGAATACCAGCAGTCATGGGGGAAGTGCTGCGGAGTAAATTTACGGTCTAATGCACTCGAGGGCTGAGCAGGCTGTTACAAATGAAACATGTTAAAAAAAAAGTTGGAAACACGGCGGCTGAAGTTGCCTCCGATCTCAACTGAGGCCTCGAAGAGGAGGCCACCGAAAAGAAACAGAGAGGTTTTCAGTGCCATCACATCTGCTTGGCTGTAATAATAAAACCACATCTGCTGAGATGTATCACAGTCCTAACTTAAAATGCCTTTAAAGAGTAGTGCTGAGAAAGTCATGAAGCCTCTGCCTTAGTTGGAAGTTATCTTCTGTCTTTGCTCATACAAGGGGTAACGTTACTGAGAAACCACTACTACATGCCTAATAAGTGCACCAGATGTTGAAATTGTTTGTCAACAGGATGTCATGTTCTGTTGGCAACACTTTACTGTAGGTCAGCATTCATAAGGCTACAGGACACCTCCATAAACCTTTTATGACAACTGACATATTCCCTTACTACATTTTATAAAGGTACATCCTAACAAGTGTCATCAAAGGTTTTTGTTGGTGTCATGTAGATTTATTTACAGCCCCCTGAAGATGAGTGATTTATATTAACTAGTGCTTTAACCTGGAATGCTCATGATGGGTTCTCTAAACTTTGTGGAGGTCTGATAATTGTATCCCCGACTGGATCATCTCTGAGATTCTGTATGGTAAAACTTCTAAGCTCTCAACAATAGGAGAACATTAGCAAGATGTGATATTAACGAGATATGGCAGGTTAAAGGCAGTCACAGGCACAAGGCATAGGCATACTTCTAAATTTTTAGTTGTCAAAAGGTAGTGATCACAAAACAGTAGCATTATCCAGTTTTGTATGGCTTTGGCAGAAAATACAACCCACTAGAAACTTGCACATTCCCCTGATAAACTAACCCAGTCTGAATAGGGCTTTGGTCAAAAGTTTCATAAAGTAACACTAGCTACCCAGTTAGCCAACACTAACATTACTAAAGTAGCAGGTATGCCAGAGGCCTCCAGTCAGAAATGGGCAATTAAGTCCTCGCATCTGCTGTGGGCAGCACTGGCTGGAATGCCATGTTTACACAAAGTGGACTGAATGTGGAGCAGCTTCATGAGCAGCTGTTTCCAATTGGCATGATTTCACTGAGAGATGAGCTCTGAAATGGTTTTGATATGGAAAGGGAGGGTCATCAAACAAAATAGGCATCTGCTATGCTACACTACTGCAGGTTCTTGAGTGTAGCTGGGCAGGATGGGTCAAGACAGTACTGCCTTATTATTGCAGTTCTAATGCCAAATTGTGCATGATTCTTCTGGACATATGGTACTGTCATTTTTCCAGAGTTCTTTCCTGATAGACATTTAACATCAATTACTGGATTGTTTCTATTATCCTTCATGAGCCCAGTGCCTCTGTTTAATCTTCCCTGGAACCTTGTCTGACTTGTATCTTTACTGCATTTTCTGATGAGGTCCAGAGGAGGATGGGTTCCACTTTTGAAACTTGGCATCTTCAATCAGGACTGAACCCACTTTTCTGGAACCACGTCTGTTGAGAAATTCATTCAAAGAAAACTATACTGAACTGAGATTTTTCCTTGTGGGTGAGGCGTTCTCCCCCTCCTGCTGAGAGACTTTTCCAAGACGTTCTCCCCTCTGACTGAACACTTTTTCTCATGGATGAGTTTCTTTGTTCTAACTGAAAGTCTTTTAGTCATGGATGAGATGTCCTCACCTTTGACTGAGAGACCCTTCTTTGTGGGTGAAACATCCTTACCTTCAGCTGGGAGACTTTTCCTGGTTGGTGAGACATTCTTTCCTCCAACTGAAGACTTTTCCTCATGAGTGAGGAAGTCTCCCTTATGACTGGGAGACTTTTGTTGTGCGTGAGGTATTATTTCCTCCGACTGGTACACTTTTCCTTGTGGACGAGGTGTTCACCCCTCCAACTGAGAGGATTTTCCTTGTGGGGGAAGCATTTTTCCCTCCAACTGCAAAGTTTTCCTTAGGGTTAGGCATTCTCCCCTCCAACTGAGAGACCTTTCCTGGTATATGAGACATTGTTACCTCCCACTGAGAGGCTGTTTCTAGTGGGTGAAACTTTCCCGCATGGATTTGGTGTTCTCCTCTGACTTTGTGGGTGAGCAATGTCAGACTGCAGTTCAAACTAAACCCTGGTTATTCTCCATGACAATGGTTGATCCACCTGTGGATACTGACTGAAACCTGGTTATACTGCAGCTCTAGAGTACGTGGGGTATCTCGAACTGACAGAAAATGCGTTTGCAAATGATGTGAGTGAAGGCGGAATAGCCAAACATGCTTGATAACCTTGAATATAAATGCAGAATGCTGATGTAATACCACTGCTTTTCTGCACGGGTGTATGGCTCTAGACTTCTGGTCATCTTCACAATGTGAAGTCATTTCTATAACTGTGTTCCTCAGTGGTGCTGATGAGCCAGATATTTGTCCATGTGAATGCAAAGCTTGCCAGCTTTGAGTGCTGGCCCAGTACTCAAACTCTTGTAATTGTTCCTCCTGTTGAGCCGAGACCCTGTAGGGTGGATTTGCCAAACCCTCGTTTGTCAGCGCATAAGAATGTTTCCCCTCCTTTAAAAGCATTAAATGTGTAACTGAAACCCCATACTTCAAAGTTTGATCTTACCCTCACATCCTCTCCCAGGCTCCTCTGAAGTTCTGGGCAGAGAGGATGAGATGTACTGAGTTTATAAAGCAAGACAATGAATGAGAATTGATGTGGCCCTCTCTCTCTTTCTTTCTTTCTTTCCTCCTTTCTTTCTTTCTCCATGTTTGTGCCTCACACTGTCCCCATTGTGATGACAACTGATATATGTCCCATTGTTTGGAGCCACTTTAGATGGCTGTGGTAATGACATATGAAGATGAATCATTACTGTTGAACAAACATTTTTGCAGAACTCTGAACCCCGTTCTTTTCCAATTGACACTCATGACTCAATTGCTCAATGAATTATGGGGTAGGTTTGGCCATGGCTCGGTGGGGGATGCACAGCATTCCCCAGGGAGCAAATGAGTTCCTGCAAATGCCACGTGGCCCTGCTTTTAGTTCAGCACGCCTGGAAAAGCTGTGAACTTTTAATAAAAGGGACTTCTAGAAGCACAAGAGCTTTCATTATTTCATTATTTCACCAACATATGGGGTAAGGGGGGCAAGGTAGGCAAAAAAATTTCACCCAGAGTAAGTCACACTAAAACAGTTGACAACACTGTAAATGCAAGTGGAAACGCCAGTTCCACATTACCCAAGTATCTGTAGTGGGGACCCCTATGCCTTCTACAGGTCTAATGACTCTTCTGTACTAAAAATATAGATTTCTGTTATTTCTACAATATTTATATAATTTTAAAGATATTTAACCAGGCACATATTGTACTAATACTCTGTATCCATTGTTACGCTTTGTCAGGAAACAATTCATTAAAGTCTAGGAAAACTGTCCAATCCAGATGTTTTTTTCCTATATAATATATGTGGATCCTGCCAAGCAAGTGCTCCTGCTGCTCAGTCCTTTGGGAACTGGACTAAAGCTCTTACATGCCAGATTAACAACCAACAATCAACTAATCATTGCTTTTTGATGTGTGGGACTAATTTCTTGAGAAAAACATCACTCTGCTGGAAGTTGTAAATATGCCACTGACATTATGGCCATGGTGTAATTAGATTTCAGTCAGTTCTAGATACATCACTGACTGTAAAGCAATAGAATAAACAGGTTTCAGTTAGTTTTAGATACATCATTAACTGCAGAGCTGTTGTGTAATCAGGTTTCAGTCAGTTCTATATATGTCATTGGTCTGTAGAGCCATGGTGCAAGCAGATTTCAGTCATTTCTAGATATAGCACTGACTGTAGAGCCATTATTCAAACAGGTTTCAGTCAGTTCTAGAAATCCCACTGACTGTAAAGCTGTGGTGTGGCCAGTTCTAGATGCATGACTTACTGCAGAGCTGTAGTGTAAGCAAGTTTCAGTCAGTTCTAGACATGTCATTGGTAGTGGAGTCATGGTTTTAGTCAGTTCCAGATACATAACTTACTGCAAAGCCAAGGTGCAAGCAGGTGTCAGTCATTATTCAGAAATTACTAATTGTAGAGCTGTAATTTAAACAGATACATCACTGGCATTAAAGCTGTAGTTTTAAGCAAGTTTCAGTCAGCTCTAGACACATCACTAATTGCACAACTGTAATTTAAGCAGGTTTCAGTCAGCTTTCGATGTATTACTAATTGTTGCCAGGTAATTTAAGCAGGTTTCAGTCCATTCTAGCTATGTCATTGACTGTGAGGTTTTAGTCTGTTTTAGATATGACAAGAAAATAACATGAAATGTTTTCATGTTTCCTGGTTTGAAAACAACGAAAGTGGTTTTAGTGAATCAGTGATCTGTGTAAGACCTGTGGCTCATGGACACAGGCCTAGAGAACTTATCCTGTGCAGACAATGCTAAAGAGGCCCGGACAGCATCACAGACACACTGCAGATCTCGAAAACTTCTCACATAAACACAGTAGTCGCCACTCCCTCTTTCCAAACCCAGTCCAGTCTGGGGGAGGCTGAGTGCTTATTTGCCACAGAACACGCGTTCCATTCAGGAGTCATCCCATTATAGAGCGAAGCTGAGAATTCATACGTGCTTTTTTTTAAAGCTCAATGAATACTGACCTTGAAGGACTTCCCAGACACTGAACAGAGCTTCCTATAGCAGATCCACTTCTCTCATTTATCAAAGTCCTTGAGATCCAAACACAGGGACATATTCACAAAACTGTTGTGATTCAGGATCATTTTCCATCCCATCCCTAACCCTTTGAAAAGGTGCTTCTTCAGGCATTCTAGTGCCACTGTGGTTATGGTGCCACAGTGGTTCTGAATGAATAAGGGATTGATAAAGAGGGTTCACGAAGCAGCGTCATTGGCTGGTACTGTTCTGATGCATGTCCAGTGTGCCTGATAGTTTCCACTCTGTACACCATTGCTTTGTCCAAACAGTTATTCTTAATAGTTTTTTCTAAATGTTTAGAACAAAACATCCTTTCCTGTCCACTTCAATTGATTCGAGCTGATCTGGTGGTCCAGTGGATCCACATGCTGGTCAGCTCTACTGATATTTAGTAGACCGTGCTCTCCAGAGCAGGAGAAACCAGGGCATGCAGTCCAGAAAGAGAGCTTCATTCCACTATTGCGACACAGCCCATGTTTAGTATGATTTAGTTGTGAATTGACTGTCAGCTGTATACAGTGTTCTGCAAAGGTCTTTATGTCTTCTTACTTTGCTTACAAAGAGCCAGAGTTTCTTGTATTTTAATGTAGTCTAGAGGAACAGTTCTCCAGGCTTTCTGAAGGATTTTCAAAGGTTCTCATTTTTAATCCAGTCCCTGAACCTGACCAGTTTTGTGGGGTTTTTTTTGGTTTGTTAAACCGTACTGTGACCCATGTATGAATCATTCAAGCACAAAAAAGTCTTCTAACTGAACCAGTGAAGAAACAGGTGCAGATATTTCCAGATGATCAGGCCGGTGATAAGTATACAGGTGAAGCTGAATCCTGAAAGGTTTTATAGACACCTTGTGTCTTTAGGCACTTTGCAGCCTGTCATATAAAAAAATCTTTTTCATTGAATCTACTCAATATGCCAAAGATCACTCAATTCTATTAGACTGACTAGAAAACCTGGTTAGAGTCATTGGAACAGCCATATCCTGGTTTAGATCATATCTGACCAAATGTTATTTTGTAAGTGTGAATGTGGAATCATCAGTGCACACCAAAGTACAACATCAAACTAAACCCTGGTTATTCTGTGTCCTGTGAGGTTCTGTCTTAGGGCCTCTTTTATTTACATTGCACATGCTGAATGTTGAGTGATTTGAAGACCTTAATCTAGGCATATTGTATCTTTAAGCACTTTGCAGCCTGTCACAATGAAAAATTTGTTCTTATTTCATTCATGTAATCTTCTGATGAGACAGTTTGACAGATAAAATAGTATTAATATAAAATAAATAAATAAACTTGAAATGTTTAGAATACATCGTAATGTCATCGCTCAACATTCCAATTCACAAAGGTGGTGCCACATTTCAAATGGGTAGTCACATGTGATGCTATGCTATGCACTGAAGGGTTGAACTGAAGGGTGCCCCCATCCCCTGCCCTGCTTCCCCCAGTGTTAATGAACATCATACTTCCTTCTACCCTGCCCTCAGGGAATCCAGGCCCTGTTTATTAAACTGGGGGTTAACAAGGAGTGCTGAAGCTCGGTCTAGAGAAGCTTCTGTTTGATACTCTGCATGAACAGATTTTCCCCCACAATCACATTCCTAACACACCTGATCCAAACAAAGCCTCCTTCCAACAAAATCACCATTCTCTCTCCCACTCCCTTTGCTGGATCTCTAGTTCACTGCCCTAGCATTTCAAAATTAAAGTGAATTCCTTTAACAAAGTCATTCAGAGCAGGTTCAGTGACTTTTTCTTTACAGTGGTGATGAATGGAACCAGATGACTTCAACACAAATATAGCCATTTTATTCACTATTGACCCCCGGTGAAGTTCTATGTGTTTTCTACATATTTATATGGAATCTTGATGATGGTAAAATAGTGGCAAATATAAACTAAATCAGTTTTCTGGCATGTATCCCTCCACCTTGAATGGGTTTAGTTTTAGGACCAAAAGCTTCTTAAAAATCTGGGGGGGCACACCAATATTCTGTGAGGGAGTGTTTAGAGGCAGATGTCTGGTTCCTTTCACTGCCGGTGTGAACTGTTCTGACTTGGTGAGCTTCTTTAGAATGGAACGTTTGACATCAAACCACTTTGGTCCGAATCACAAACAGCTCCAATGCGGCACTCCAAGTTTCATCACACAATCTCAACCCAAAAGACTTCAAAGGAGCGTCATCACCCTGGCTCATCCCAGCGCTATTCAACAGAGCTTCTTCCAGGTTGGCTGCAGCACAGCACCCTTTTCTCCACCACACGCTTTTCCATGGAGGTTTCATGGCTCTATGAGTCCTTCCTTAACACCATGTGAATGTTTGATGCTCCAGAAGGCACCTGGAGATGTTTGGACACTTACACTGATGCTTGGAAATGTGGAAAATAGTAAAAACCTTCATACTATCTTTTGAACGACAGCAGGCTTATGAAAGAGTTGCCCAGCATTGCACAAAGAAGCATCCTACAGTAGCCTGCAGACTTCCAAAAGCTAATTATTAGCATCAACAAAAAAGTTCATTAATTAGGCCTTCTGGTTAGGTTGTATAATTTGAGATTAACTGCATCACAGAAGGATAGAAAACAGCTGCAGGACAATAGTGAAAGTTTTAAATAATCACTACAATCCACCTCTCTCTGCCTCTCTCTCTCCCAGGCTTATTCAACAGAGGCTGATTAAAAACGGATGATGTTTGCTGAGGTCAGGAAAAACTGCAGACCAAAGCAGTCAACTGCAGACCTGATTAGCCAAACTCTCACACAAAGGATCTGATGTTGCAGCGTGCCAGTACATTTCTCAGCAGCTTTGTTGTCCTTTCCAAAAGACGTCTTTCTCTCAGAACTAATGGGACATGCAGCGCTTTTGTCCTCTCTTTGCCTCTTTCTTTCCTTCTTTGTCATTCTGTCTGGACAAAGATGTACCAATATGTTCCCTGGACAAAAACAAATAAATCCCCAGAATCAGAATTATTTCTTCTGTAACAATTGGCTGCACATCCTCATGTCCTAAAGGCAGCAATAGGCATGCTGATAGAGAGAAAATTGACACAAAAACTTTGTTACAAGGTATCATTTACACCCCAAGTGTGGAAAAATCATGCAACCAAATAATGCAACCAAATCTAATGGTTAATTGATTAGAATGAAATAGAGAGCTCACAGGCTACAAAGGCAGGCCCATCATGCCACATAGAAAATAACTTTCTGAATACAATTAGAAATGTTAGCAAAGGCCTATCAGTCTGGAAAAGGTTACAGAGCCATCTAAGGATCTGGAGCTCCACGGAAGCACAATCAAAACCATGCTGTCTAAACAGAGCAGGTTGTTAAGAGTGGTCATTCTGCTAAAAAACTCCCTCAGATCCTCAGGCCCCTCTCATCTCAGCTAATATCCTCTAACATCACATTGCTAAGACGCATGTGGAAGATTTTCTGTAACAATGCTTTATGGACAGAAGAATCAAAGGTGGGTCTTGGATAACAGTGCGTCTCACTAGCCACAATTAAACATGGTGGTGGTGGTGTGGTGGTTAGGGGATGTTTTTTGGAATCACGACATGGGCATCACTGAAAGACCCATGAATTGTGGGTGCTGATTATTGGCTTGTTTGGACAAAGTAAAAGCCTTTACACTCTGAATATGATTTCTATGGGCATCACTAATTACATTTGAACACATATATATATATAAGATTATAACTCCAGTTATAGCTCCAGTTACAATGCTGTGCAGAAGTCTTAAGCCACCATGAAATACCATCTGGAAAGTCATATATTGGCCACTACAAAGCGCAGATCTCAACATTACAAAAGCATTGTGGGATTGCCTTTACAGAGAACGGAACAAAAGGCAGCTGATGTCCAAAGACGAGCTGCCTCTTTCTAGATGCCTGGAGAACTATTCGTAAAGCTTACTGAAATAAATTACAAGAAAGCTTGCTTAAAAGAGTTCAGGCTGTGAATGATGGTGATAATGGTGTTCAGACCAAATACTGACTTTTAGAATTCAACTAACTTTCTTTGTGTTCTATTTACATGTATATTTGCACATGTTCCAGTAAATCTCTGTACCTACCTAATGTCTCATTTTCCCAACACAATATAAAAAAATGACTTTTGCACAGTAGTGTACTGTGGAACTCCTGTGTCCTCCTCCTGTGATGCTGCACAGTTTGTGCTGGCTGTCCTCTGGTCCTTCATGAGTGGTTGGTTTCTGGACCCCTATTATTGCTTGGTGGCCACTCTGCCAACAGACACACAAACACACACAAACACACACACGCTCACACTATCATATCCTTGTCACTGCTGTGCTGAGAGTGATCCAGCACCTAAAAATACCTTCTCACTCATTGTCCTGTGCATGTCCTAGCCACTGATGAAGGATGTAAATGGGGGAGAGAAACAGAGCGACTGCAGTCTGTTTACTTGTTCGGTCAGTGCACCTGTTAAAACAAATAAAACACCTGTTAAAAAAAACTTACAAAGCAATTGTTAAAAACAATTGAACTAAACTGAGCTGCAAGCGAGAGAAGAAGTTTGTGAGGTGGAAGAGTGTGAGAGGGGTATATGATGAATGTGACCCTTGCCAGTCATGTGTACGTGTATGTGTGTGTGTGTATGTGTCTAACTGAGAGCTTCAAAGCAGTTTTGAGCAGCAGGGGAGCAGGTCAGCAGCAGAAACAGCAGGCCAAACACTAAGCCTACTAGTGCACAAATCTCAAAAGCGGGACCCATCCCAAAATCACTCACTCTTTACAATGCAGAATGCTTCACGTTCTTCAAACAACTTTGTGTCATGAGTATTCATGACCTGAATATTTACAGGGAAACTGCAAGATCATAGACATAGGATCTTATGTGCTATGTCAGTCCCTGTAACAACAGTCAAATTTAGCTACCAATTCAGCTATATGCAGTTCTGTTCAAAAGTCTTGAGCCACTCCTCATTTCTTCATATTTTTTTTTATTTTGAATCACCTTGTAGATGGAAAAGTGCTATTTTATGTATGTCAAACTGTCTTATCTTTGGCATACAGAGAAAATTAAATGAAAGAAATGTAAACAAATATTTTAGTGTCCAAAGATTCAGGTCAAGTAGATTTTATTGTTATTTTGACCATGTACAAACAGCACAAAATGAAACAATGTGCCTCCAGGACCATGGTGCAACACAAGAGCAGAACAGAACACCACAAGACCACAAGTGCATGCAGGACAATAGAGTGTGCAAGAAAAACAAGCACAACAATACAGTTAGACATGACAAGACAAGACAGTGCAATGAACAGTAGCTACAGTCTGGATGAATACAGTATTTTGACAGGTAGTGTATTCTAGCAGCACAGGGTTGTGTGCAAAAATGCAGAAGAGGTTATATGTAAAAGAAAAGCAGAGCAGAGTTAAACAGCAATAAATATAAATATGATTGTGCAAACATAGCAGCATTCCTCATTCTGGCAGTGAAAGGCCCATATGCCATGAAACCTTTTGCCTAGTGTTGTAGTACCATTTTGGCAGAGACCATTTTCTGCTTTCTCGGTCTCGTCTCGGACTTGACCCTTCAAAGACTTGGTCTTGACTCGGTCTCGGACAGCAGTAGCAGGAGGATTTCAGAGCGAGTCCTCGAGACCAGTTTATTTTTTCTATGTTCATGTTAACAAAGAAAAAAGGAGATTTATGGATGCGGTGAAAGAGGACATGAAGTTAGTTGGTGGGAGAGTTGAGGATGCAGCAGATAG
>JBBIGA010085930.1:0-11463 GCA_037576975.1 Alestes dentex | reverse complement strand
CTCAGTGGCACTGTCTCCAGACCATACAACATCGCTGGTCTCACTACTGTCTTGTACACCTTTCCTTTCATTCTTGCAATACTGGAGAAACAATCCTTTGAATTACAGTTAAGTCATTTAACAGTTATGTTTCTGCTGTTGCAGAAAAACCCATACTGACTGAAATATGGAATTTGTGAGAAAAAAAAAAAGAAAAAAGGGCCCAATTAATAGAAACGTAATCAATATTTTTGTGGTACCATAAGGCAACAGTGTCTAGTGTCATCTACACTGCATACAACAGGAGGACAAAGCAATATTCACCATCCAGACACGCCAAATATGCACAAATGTTTTAAAAATACAGAAAGAAGTGCATAGGGCATAGAATTGTTCCTAGAAAAAATTCCTAAAAAATCAAATAAAGCCAATGTTTTCCATCAATGTTTGGAACAACAGTTCTGTTTCTCTTGGGAGTCCTGCTTCCCAACTAAATACTGCTATATGATTGAGTGTGACGTTTCTTGATAACGTGTGATTGTCTGAAGCTGAATTTGGCTTTAAGTAGCACGTGCTTGTATCTGCGATGTGGGTGTAGTTAACTGTATTGTTATGTTTATATGGAAAGGCACATTTCTAGATTGTTGGTTTGAAAGGGTAACACTGCCTGCATTTAAATTAAATACATTTTTTTGTGTTCCACGATTACAGTTTTTCAATGTTGGTTATGGGTACCACCCTGTATTTGGCCTCATGTGTACTGAGTACGTGTTCTTGGATGTTAATGTATGAGAGATGTCAGTAATTGCACCATGGCTGAAGTAAAGTTACCGCCTTTGTGTCTCCATCAATGTTAAAATGCAAACCTACACCCTTTTCTCATGCTATTGCTAGGCATTAACAATTATATTCTATTGTTTTAAATAAACCCGTAACATCCAAATGGATATTATTTATAAAAGAGAAATCCTGAACTATCACTGACATGTCAGCTCAAGGAAGTAAGACACAGAACACAAAAAGGGCTTTAATGACAAAAGGCACGTAAATAGTCACTTAAGGGCGCAGGGCTCGGTAGAACAGAAATAAAAGAAGACTCTCTCTTTGAGTCACGAGGAAGTGACCCGCTCAGTTCCGGGATAGACCTTCGTTCCACTGATACAGTCCCAATACTTGGTTTGCTCCTATCTGGGAGCCACAACGAGTGCAAGGGTCAGAAGCTCTGCTTCCTGCAGAGCCAATTAGGAGCAGTTCCAGCCTACAGGCGCTTCAGCCTCTCTGGTTCACACTAGGAAACATGAGAGACAAACAAGAGCCAAGTCACTGACATATGCTAACTGAGTCAAATCCCTTACACCAGAAGAGACAGCAGTTCCTCCTCAGTCCGCTCAGTGTGTGAGAGCAGCATAGACAAAACCTGAAGGCACAGAAGAAAGCTCGCCTGACAGATGGTGGCTGCATGTTGGCGACTGCACACCGCACTGCAAGATCAATCAATGATCACTGAAGTAACAGATGAAACTAAAGCAGGTAATCACTGTGAGACTGGGGTGGGTGTGGCCTAGTGGGTAGCGTACTTGCCTCTAGACCAAGAGGTCATGGGTTCGAATCTACCTTCAGCACCACCACTGGGTTCCCTTAATCCAAGTTGCTCCAGGGAGACTGCCCCCTATAGTTAAGAATGGAAGTTGCTTTGGATAAAAGCATCTGATAAATGTGCATTACCACACATACCAAACATACCGACACATGGACAGGGGGCGTGGCAGAAGTCCGGTGAACTAGTCTGCTGGGGGCATGGCAGGGGTGGCACAGATGTGATAATCGCAGATTTGTATTCTGTAACTGCTGAAACTATCATCAGGAGATTACAAGTTTGGTGTCTGTGGGTGAGTAGGGTGGTCCTCCTTCTCCCCAGTCACTCACTTAGCAAGACACTGGAGGAGTGTAGGAGCCTGTTAACTGACCCTAGCAGCAGTCTGAGATGTGGTGGAGCTTCACACAACTGGGGCTCACCTTTACCCTCCCAGTGCTGCTGGTGTCGTGTGACCTGGGGGAGCTTGAGCTAGTGGGTCGAACTGGACACCGCTAAATTGGGCAGAGAATTTGGAAGAATAAATAACATGCAATTCAATTACATAAACTTACTTTCTCATCTAAAGTTCCCAAATCTGAGATATGAAGTTGTATTTTATGTCCTATTGTGTGTGTGTGTGAGAGAGAGAGAAAGAGAGTGTGTACAAAGTTAAAATTCAGTTTAAAACCAGGTCAGGCCCTGTAGGGATACATAATATAATACAGTAGTAGGGAGCAAAATCTCAGAATCTCTGAATGCATTCCACACACACACACACACACACACACACACACACACACACACACACACACACAAGACATAAGCGGACCGCCTGCTAATGGAGGCCTCGGAGTGCGTGAGAGTGTTTCTTGAACACCCACAGTTTAAAAACTGGGCCTATGTAGAAAAAAATATTGGGGTTTGTATAGGAATGATAATGTTTGGTGGAGAATACTAGAGTTTGTAGAAGTTTTTTGGAGAATGGTGGCGTTTGCAGGAGTGTTGGTGTTCAGCTGAAGAATTCTGGTGTTTGTACAAGAATGATGTTTGTTGGAGAATGTTTGAGTTTGCAGGAGAGTGTTGGAGTATCGTTGGAGAATACTTGTGTTTGCAGGGGAATGATCAGTTTTGGTGGAGAGTGTTGGAGTTTGTAGAAGGATAAGTTCTGGTGGAGAGTTTATAGGAGTGTGTTGCTGTTCAGGTGGAGAATGTTGGGATTAGTACAAGAATGATCATGCTTGGCGGAGAATTCTGCACTTGGTAGAAGAAGAAGCAGATTTGATGGGGTTTATAGAAATGTGTTGGTGCTCAGCTGGAGTCACTTAAGGGTGAGCTGGAGAATGCTGGGGTTTGTAGAAGAAAGGTCACATTTGGTAGAGAACTTTGGAGTTTGTGGGTTTGTGTTCTTGTTTTGTTGGAGAATATTGCGGTTTGTAGAAGAATTATCCTGTTTGATGGAGAATGTTGGAGTTTGTGGAAGAATAGTCACATTTTGTGGAGAACGTTGGAGTTTGTAGGAATGTGTTGGTGTTCAGCTGGAGAGGGATGGAATTTATGGAAGAGGGATCATGTTTCATGGAGAACTTTGGAATTTATAAGAGTGTGTTGGTGTTTTGTTGGAGAATATTGGGGTTTGTTAGAGAATTATGGGTACTACCCCCCACCACCGCCACCAAGTATGCGCACACACCTACACATCCAGCACACAGACACACCACTGTTTCTAAGATACCTTTGGAGATCAAGAAAAATATTAAGCTATCATTACATGATTATGACTCAATATAACGTTGCTATGCTATCCAAATCCTTCAAAGGCCAGTTTGGCCAAACGAGGACAAATGTCCTGCTGCCCAGGCAGTGATGGTACGCGAATGTGTGTGGGGTTAGAACGTCCCTCTGCTTCACACTGGCTTGTGGCTTGTCAGTTCTTTTACTCAATGTTCTAGGCACAACTTCGAGAGTAGAATTTTTTTCTGGAGCACGTAGTGACAGCCAGGCAGAGCTTCAGACAGAAGCCAATCCCTGGCTGCCTCTGATGTTTCCCTCCTGTTCAGTGTAGCCCCTGGCTGTCCCTGGGAGAGCTGCAGAAAGCAGCGTGTAACCCACAATTATGTGAGCCCATCAGCTCCCGTTACACGCTGATTGCGAGCGTCAGAAGCAGATTCTGACAAGCAAAAAGGCGAGAACACTGTGCGTTCCCTGAATCTCAATCATTATCTCCAGAAAATGTTCACGACTTTCAAAAGAAAGGGAGCTTTCTACTTCCTCTGTTTCTGTGGGCAGCTGGTGGGGGTGTTAAGGAGCAGTCATTGGAAGGGAAACTCTCTCTCTCTCTCTCTCTCTCTCTTTCTCTCTCTCACACACACACACACACACACACACACACACACACCTTCTGTGGCCACCGTGGACAGATGATCTGAGTCGCCGTGCTCAGTCAACTCAGCTGAAATCACTTTGATGCACGATAATCTATGCATTGAAGACCCTGAGTGTAACCCTGCTGTGCTCCAGACCTTCAGACAGACATTCCTTACTGCCAGAAGATTAAAAAGTCTTTATTTGACACATACATAGATAAAAGTACAACATGTAGTGAAACGAGTAATCAAATTGACAACGGCTTCATTTTTCAGCATGAAAAGCACGATCCTAAACACACTGTCAATACAGTTAAAGCACCTCAATAGAAAAAACACAGTGGAACACTATCAGTCATGGATCGACCTCCCCAAAGCCCAGATCTCAAAATTATTGAAGCAGTGTGCATCAACTAAATGAAAAGGCAGCTGACATCCAAAGAAGAGCTTTGGAATGTCCTTCAGGAAGCCTGGAGAACTGTTCCTGAAGATGCTTAAAGAAATTACAGGAAAGTTTGTCAAAGAGAGTTTAGACTATGAACAAACACTGACTTTAAAGCTGGTTAGAATGAACTCTCTTCATGTTTACATTGTATTCACATGTGTGTTAGCAGAATTTCACACTGCATGCTGTGGCGTGTTCACATGTGACTATAAGCGGCTGCTTTACTTTACTGTAATCTGCATTGGCACTGTTTTCTTTTTTCAAAGATAATGAGATTGAATGGTCATTCTGGTCTCATAAATTCCTTTAAAGGTATTAGTGCTGAATTTAATGCCCCCCTCATGTTCAGTTGGTCAGTATGTAAGTCATGTGGTATGTTCACTGATAACATGGTTCACACTGTGTCATGTCCTGTCAGCGGCCACTAGGGGCCGTCCTTTGCCGTTCTTTGTTTTGATTTACAAGGGGGACTTTTATTGTGAATGCCTGAGCACACCTGTCTTGTGTTTATGTGCATTGTGTATTTCAGCTGACCGATGTGCTCGGGGACAATGATGTTTTGAGTTGATTGGTTTGTTGCGTTATGGGTGGGGTATTTAGTTCTCCTGTGTGTGGACCATAGTGTTGGTCCACCGTCATGCTGGCTTGGGTTGTGTATTCTCCTACCTCCTTTTGTGAGAGTTCTGAGTTTTGTTTCTGGCCCTCATGCCTGTTTTTTTTTTGTTTTGTTTTAAAAAAGTGATTAAAATGGAAGTCTGCATGTGCACCGGCCCTCCTTGCCTGCAGAAGGAGAGATGTGACACACTGTCTCAGATGGAGATTTTAAAATGACAGTGTACTTAAATGTGGATAAGATGCTGATGATATCCTGTGTTCTGAATCAGTAGCAAATATTAATTATGCAAATTTTACTGCTTCTTATAGATGCATAAGTAATATTCCAGCCTCACTAGGGCATTCTTTCTTTACATCTGTATACTTTAGGCCATAAAGAAGATGCTACTACTTCTTTAAACAAATGCAGCACTGATTTTAATCCAGCATGAATCTGAAATTTGTATCTTTTACAGTCTGACTAATAATCGTGGAGTGATTTTGATCCAGAATTTAATCCAGTCTGACTTTTAATTGTGAAACAATTTTAATACACTATGATTCTGCAGTGTGTTTGTGTTTCTTCCAATGCTGACATTCTTTCAGTCCAGGTTATCTGTGAATATTTTACCATGTTGATTCTCCTTTCAGTTCAGGTTAACCCAAAGTTCTCACAGGTCTCACTTTTGAAAAAGGTAGTTAAGAAAGTTCACCAGAGAGCTGAGGTGCCAGACTGTTCTGTAGGAACATCTCAAAAGAGAAGCCTGGAAAAGCAGTGCCAGATTCACAAACAGGGCAGGGGCCTGAGGTCACTGCCTACAGATGCGAAAATGTCCTTGTAGTCCAGCAGTAAATTGGAGGAGTATGTGAAGGCTAGAGGGTTAATACATTAAGCTTTAGAACATGAGCAGGTCTGTACCAGCAGCGCAGTAAATGGTAAATTGTCATCATACATCAAAACAGCTTCTCCGGTTTGTGTTGATGCTCGAGGTGTCAGACGTCATGCTGAGCTTTGTTTGGGGTTCCTGTGTCACGTAGAACTGATTGTAATTTAAAAACGTTTAAAAAAAAACGTTACTGGGGTTTTAAATACGGCGTCACATGCAAATGAACATAAAGACCAAAAATGAACAAATTTCTTTTATTTTAGGTTTTAGAAACAGAAAAAACACAATATCTCTGAACCAGAGAAGCTTTCAGGATAGTCTAATTTACTGATTTACTGGTGCCCCTGATTTACTGAGTTCTGAGGGTAAACACCGGTTCTAGACTGTTTTGCACGGTTTATATTTACTGAAATCAGAGTTTAGTGACACATTCTGAGTTCTAAGGGTTAAGGGATAGACTTATATCTATCCCTTTGGGGATAAAACTCTTTGGGAAATGGCGTGATGGTACAACATGTCTTCAATCTCTGCTATTTGGAAAAATTCTAGTTGGAAAACTGATACTAAAAACATGAGTATTTTCTTGGTAGAAAAGAGGTGACAATGCTGACATCTACTCCTACCAGTGACCAAAGATCACCAGAAAGGTCTTTATTAGGTGTCAGACAACGACAAACGATCCCTAGAGTGCTCACAAATACATTAGCTAAGTTAAAATTTCAAACTTTAGGTGTCTTTAGATGATATCTGCAGTGAGACAGATTTCTGGGGACTTCCCTGCGCTTGTGAAATAAAAATATGCCAGACATGCTGAGTCTCCACTCTGTATTTAAAATAAAATATTGAACCTGAGACTGACAGAGAATGTAGAATCCATGGAAATAACCAGACCTCCAGGGTTGTGTATTATTGATGCCCCGCACTCTTTCAAATTAAAATGCCAAAAATGTTTCTTCGAAGCACTGCATGAACCTTTTTCGGTTCCCTAAAACCCCTATGGGTTCAATGAGTATTTCTCTAAAGAGACATTGTTAAATTGGATTTGGATATGTGAGTGTGAAGACTCTTTAAAAAGCTGATCTCTGTAGTGAGGTCCTTCCCACAGCAGGAGAGTGGATCTCCAGGAGGAGATCTGTGTCTCATGGACAACAATGAGCTCAAGTTCAAGATGAAGAAGAGCTTTGTTTTCAGATATTTCTCTCCTGAGTGTCTCACGTGTTTCATCTTGAGCTCAGTAAAGCCACACACTTCGCTCAGACTGCGATAACAATGCTAATGTTTATATGCACCTAGGCTAAAGACAGCAGACTCAATGTGAACTCAGTTGTTTCTCATCATACCCCGTGACTCTTCTCATGTTTATCTGGGGCAGAAGTCTCTCGTGTCTCTTGGACTCTTAGCCTTCCATTGCCAACTTATTCACATTTCTAAAGGTTTATTCCACTGAGTGAAACAGACAGAAGAAGCCTTCAAAACAGCTGGTACTAACTGGAAGAAGACACTGTAAATAATGGGCGAATCAGTACATTACCTTAACCCCCTTCTCCACTGTTTGTGCCAAGGGCTCTCTGTACTAAGAAATCACTGCTATATCAACAAAAATGGCACCTGCTCCTTTTATTTTCTTCTGTCTACAACCACAATATCACTCACACCACTTCACTAAACACCATTCTTCCTAACTCCCTTGTAACTCCACTACTTATACCAGACACCTCTTGCCTAATTAAGCCGTACCATTACCACACTCTTCATTGTCACATATGACATTTACATTAGCATAATTATTACCTTTCATTTTCCCACATACATTATCACAGCACTGCGTAGCGGTACCTCACTAACATAAGCTTTTCTCTCTATTTACAGTGAAACACTGCAGCGCCTCCTTCTAGATCACAATCTGGGTGTGTTACCCTCCACAGGACCCAAGGACCCCCAGGATAACAGGTATATATAGTCACCTTATATATATGTAGTTTAGTTCAAGTCCAGATAGGGAGTGGCACCTGCTCACCATCACACCCTCCTCAAATGTCTAATCTAACAAATCAGCTTGTTAACAACCTCATAACAAGAATGTGTTAAAGCTGTGTTAAAGCACTGGGTATTGGGACTCTGGGACCAGGGTTGGGAGACACAGTTTTAGGGAAAGAAAATTGGTTATTCTATCCCAGGGATGCCAAAATTAGGTGCAGGACCCAATACAAGAATGAGTCTATGGTAAAAGTAAACTGTAACTGAGACTAAGAAAAATTTGCAGTTCACTGTGAGCTCAAAGAAGACTAGATGGACAAAAGTATTGGAACAGCTGACCATTACACCAACGGGGACTTTAATGATATTGCATTCAGATTCAGACTTCAATATGAAGTTGGTCCTCCTTTCCAGCTTTAACAGCTTCCACTCTTCTTGGAAGGCTTTCCTCAAGATTTTGGAGTTTCTGTGGGAATTTGTGTCCATTCATTCTGTAGGGTAGTTATGAGGTCAGACACTGATGTTGGACGAGAAGGTCTGGATCAAATCTCCATTCCAGTTCATCCCAAAGGTGCTGGATGGGGTTGAGGTCAGGACTCTTTGCGGCCAGTCAAGTTCTTCCACACCGAACTCCTCCAGCCACGTCTTTATGGAGCTCGCTTTGTGCACCGGGACACAGTCATGCTGGAACAGAAAAGGTTCTTGGAAGCATGGCATTGTCCAAAATGCATGGTTTGCCAGAGTACATGTGTCCATAAAGTTTATATCTGCTTTATAAACTGAGGGTGTACACACCATCATTTCTGAGATGGAAACGAAGTTTTAAGGGCTTGGTCATCTTTGTTATCTTGGTTTGTCTTAAAGGGCTAGTAGCAAAAACAACATCCCAACAAAGACCAACCGCCAGATGCTGAGATGGATTAAAATTAGGCTGCTCAATGCTCTGCATATGAAGAAACTCATAATTTCTTTATATGCAGAACGATTATGTATCCACGTTTTGCAGACTGCTTTCACTGTCATATTGATCTCGGCCGACACTGAGCACAAAATCTCTCATCTATTGATCAGCGTTTGTGAGAATAGGCCGTCAGTGTAAGAGTGTGAGCCTCAGCCTGGTCTATGAAGACGGCCATCGCGGAAACACCTTTTGTCAAAGACCCAAAATGACCCACGCTGTTAATAATGCATTAAAATAGAGGCCGATTTTCATTAGGCATATTATTACTCATGGCTAACACAGCTGGGTGATGACGCATCAGCTGTTCCAAAGCAAACAGAGGCGGATTTACAATCATTTTTGTGCAGTCCAAAAGAAAAAAAAACACTCAGAGCTTCCAGAATGACACTGTGGAAGTGAGCTCATACGCTGAAATCATAAATGAATTACATTTGAGTATTTCTGATATTTTTTCCCTAATAAACTTTATAACAGTTTTAACTTTTTTAAACTTGGTTGAAATTCTTCTTTATCCATAATTCGTATTAAAATCCCCCAAAAAGTTATTTGGTCAAACCTTCTCATTCAAATAAACTCCAACAGAATAGAATAATGCCAAACCACTATTTCCGTTATAACAACTCCAAACTACTATTTTTGTTACTAGCAAATCATGTGTTACTAGTAAATCTGTAGTACTTATGCCGCAGCACTTTGTGTTTTTAGCATAGTGTATTTATTATTTGATCATTTAGTATTATTTATTATTGTTCTCGTCTCTGTGTGTTTTGTTCTTGTCTCTGTGTGATTCTGATTCTTCAAAGATTTACTTCAATGTTCTTTGGGGAACCAAAAGTGGTTGCATGACATCAATCCCTTTTTAACAACTTTATATTTGGGGCTATAATAGAAATGAACTTCATGGATAAAGTGGAACCCCAGAGGAACATTTTGCTGCTTACAACAGTCTTTTCTTTGTCTGATCAGAAATAAATAATCTTCTTATCTGGAGGTTACTGAGTCTGACTTGTTTTTCCTAAACTCTGCTTTAGGTGAAATAATGAGAAAAAGAAAAAAATCAACTTAAGACAGAAGTTGCTGATGTTCTCACCAGTTCTCACCAGGTTTTTCTCTTTAACAACCTTATGGATCAAAACTGACTTTGGAAGTCGAGACTGTGATCACAAAGACAAATTTCAAATGTGGTTCAGACTCATTTGTAAGAAAAAACACGTTTTCTTTTGGATCTTCTGGTTGATCTGAAGATCTGATGTTCTGAGATGAATAAAGGTCTGAGCAACGAGAGAAAAGAAATTTCATTTTAAGATCTTAAATAGGCATCAAAGATGAGAGGGAGCTCTTTCTCAGGAACTGAAAGACGTCTAAGAGAAAATGGCCAGAATCTCAAACTGATGTTAAACTGAGGAGACATGAGGAGTTTTCATTTCCTCTGAGATTCCACCTTTTTATCAAAAGTTCTGCTTAATTAAGTGGTTGAGATGGTGTCAGAGTGGTTCAAAGTGGGTTTAGTATGAAACACTCCATTCTAGAGAAACCCTGACTGGTTCACAGTGGTGGTGAATGGAACCAGATATCAAGTCCCTTTTTAGCTGGATCTACAGACCTTTGTTTACTAACTCAATTGATTCTCAACGGTGTTAAGGTTAAGAATCAGTACCAGAGTTCGGTTAAGGTTTTAGGTTTCTAGTTTATGGCTAGGGAAAACTACGGTTTAATTTAATGCATATTCAGTTTTAATGTAAGATAAGTATACAAAGATCTTCAGTGGAAGATCCAAGTAAAGTGTTGCTCAAATTAAGAGTTTAAGGGTTTCCTATAAAGTTATTCCATTAAAAGGTTATGGTTGTGCCACCTGATGCTTGAGAGTTTTGAGAATCTTTTGGTCCTAAATTTAAACACATTCATTTTGGAGGGATACATGCAGGGCGTCGTGAGGTGAAATAATCCCCAAAGAAAAGTGATTTGGTTCAGGGAAGTGAAAGCATTGTCTCATACTGCCCCCTGCAGCACTGAAATCAAAACACACACACACACACACACACACACACACACATGAAAAGAAGAAAAAGAAAATACAAGCTTTAATCATCTGCTACTTTACGCAGCTTTACTTCCTGCTGGAAATGTTGATGGGCTTAAGAAAACCGGCCACTTTTTTCTAAAGGTTAATATATGAAAATCCTGCGGAGGTAGGGGGCAATTTAATGATATAAGGGATAAAAAAATAAGGGCTGTGGTTTTATGAATTATTTATGACTTGTACTTTCACTGAAAAAAGCAATGGGATTTTGTAGAAAGTGCAGAATCTGAACGCCCACTCCATCCCAAACGAGCGTTTATCATGGGCATCATTACGACCAGACTGGGACAAAAAAATCGGACCTGCACTCGGTTTCTTGGGTTTTATCTTTTATAGGTGCAAGTATTGAACTGAACAGCTTTGCCTTCGTTTTAAAGATCTGCTGACAATATTTCTCAGCATTTCCTTTTAAAGGAAATGACAAAACATCAAAACAGGAGAAATGATGCAGAGTTTACAGAACTTGAATAATTAAAAGAAAACAAATCTCTCGTTCTCTCTTAAACAAAATGGCAATAATTGATTTTGAGGAACTTCTAGTAGTGTTTCACCATCCAACTGGTCTCACTGTGAGAGGAGAGTGTCGATTACAGCAGTGTTT
>JBBIGA010085919.1:0-11463 GCA_037576975.1 Alestes dentex | reverse complement strand
TGACACAACCCTCTGCATTTATCCGGACTTGGGACCGGCACAAGGAATCACTGGCTTGTGACCTCTTATGGTTGCATATATGTAACATAATATAGAAATAAAGGTTAAAATTAATTTAAAGTGTAACAGAGAAACATGTGAGAAGCAGTGTGTTAAGCATTGAAAGATTACAATTAATTATATTGATTTATCTGAAGCAGAAAGAAAAAGAGTAAGTGTTGTGTTTTCTCTCTTTAGTTTGCCACTTTTTTTCTAACAAGTAGTAATTTGTTGTCCTGTTTGTGTTTTGTCCCTGGCCACACTTATTATTGAGCAGTTTCATCAGAGCAACAAAAAAGGTGACTGAAGCATAAAACTGATATCTTTTTACATGTTTGCTAACACAAAATGTCAGTTAAATGATAGGACACAATAAAATAGAACACAAGCTTTTTTAGAGCACAAGCTTCTGTGCTAAGATATCATGTTAGTAAAGGTGTAAAGTGTCTATTTGTTATACATGAACACACCACAGTCCAGCTCAGTGTGAACAGCACAAAATCTTTCTCTGCAGGCAAGCCATTCACCAAGTGAAGCAGTCCTGGCTGCGCCACACAGCGCCTGGGGAGCAGTGTGTGGGGGCGGTACCTTCCTCAAGGGAATCTCAGGGGTGCCACTAGCAGACCTGGGATTCAAACCCATGACCTTCTGATTGCAGGGGCAACTCCCTAACCACAAGGCCACAAGCTGCACCTTTCTTGCTTCTACAGTAAAAGGTTATACTTGGTCCTATAATGACCCCAGCAGTTGGCTACAGATCCAACATACAAATAGAAAACCCCTAAGGATGGCTTGCATGTGGGATGTGGCAATAAAGCAGGAATAAACAATATGTGAGAAGTACGGGTACCTAAAACAAAGTTGAAATACAGGTTGTCTGTGTGGTCTTTCGAAGAGGATTTTATTAAATCCAAAGTTATTTATTCCCTAAAACCAGCTAAGCAGCTATGTGTGCTTCAGTTGCTGACATTAACAACCACAGATGGGAAATACAAATAAATCGATGGCTCTACAAAGCAGCGAAGGACAATGAGTCAATTTCTCCAGTTAGCTTTGCTCTGACTCCAGTGACAAGAGCAGCTGCACAACACAAGGCAAACAAATACTCATTTCAAATCATAGCTGTTGAATGTTTACTCTCAATGAGTTCTGTAAAAGGCTAAAGGCCTTGTTTTCTGCTTACAGTAACGTAAAGTTTTGCCTGTGTTCCCGGGGTTTTTTTCTGGACATTATTTTAGAAACACCTACATTATGTTTAAAAGCTTTTCATTAACTCATTGATCTTTCAGGGTAAGTTTCTAGTAGCTTTGAACACTTTGGTGATTTTCAACAATGATGCATAACAGATTAGCTGCACGTTGTTTAAGTTTTTTGGATAGATATTCTCAATTCGACTGAGACCTAGATTTTGCCTTGGCGCCAGTGTAGAAGATAAACCATTTTCTTATTCAACCACTCCAATGTTATCTCTCACTTGATTGAGATCATAGTCCCGGTGAAGTTTGCACCAAGCTTTAGGCTTTTAGCAGCCTGAAGCAGATGGTCTTTATTTTGCACTATCAATCCATTTAACAATTTACTACTGTAGTCCCTTTGGAAGGAAAGCATCCCAATGCTACCCAATTTTGGTCTGTTCTAACTCGTTTGCATCGCAATCATACTTTGATTTTTCTTTTCAGCAATAGATTTTTTGTAGCCACTTTCCTACACAAACTCCTGTCTTAGTAATTCACTCAGAGGCTCCTTCAAAGTGACTGCCTGCCTCTCTATGGCTCCCATCACAAGTCCTCTTCTCAATATGATGCTGAATGTTGAGGGATGTCCTTCCTTAAGCTGCTTTTGCTTTATAAGAAAAAAATCCCTAAAGCTGAGTAAGAAACCTCAGGAGAAACCAAGATTCAAAAGAGAAACCTCTACTCCAATTTAAGAGTGAAATGGAAGGGGATAGCTATTAGAAGCTCTGCTTCGGTAGATGGTTACATTTTCAAACTGGTCACACTGTGTACACCATCTCGTCTCACACACACTGTGTACACCATCTCGTCTCACTGTATACATGTATATAGCTGAGATGACAATAAAGTTCACTTTGACTTTGATTTTGACTGCAAAATATCTCACGCTGAGATATTTTTTGTTTTTACAAAAAAATGAGATATTATAGATTGATATCCCCAGTTCCTTTCACATTCAGCTCCTTATTTCTTTTCCGAGGTTTGATCTCATTCTGCTCTACTGGTCCAACCTCTCACTCTAAAGTTTTAGCACTTTTAGACCAAAGTGAGAAGAAGCAAGAAGTTTCTATGTTGATAGATGCAGGATATACTAAGAAGTTCCACTGAGGTTCCTCAGGAAAAAAATAAAATAAATTAAAAAAAATAATAATTTCTATTACAAAAAGGATTTCTTTGAGTAATGATGCAGAAGAATCAGTTAAGTTACCAAATGCATGGGTGTGAAGAACTGAATAAGGGTAAAATGACTTTCAGATAATGTCATTTTAAGGGTTTTTTCAAGAACCTTTACATTACATATAGACTTCATTATGTCCACACCTCATTTATAAAATTCCTCAAAGAACACAGCATGGATTCTAGGGAACCAAAATGGTTTGGAATATCTAGAATCCTTACTTATGGGAGTTTACGTGAAGATTTTTGTTCTCCTGATGGTTTTCTGCTCATGCTTCCTTTTTAATGGGCTATTTTTACTTCTACTTTAGTGAAGTTTCGACACATTCACTTCAGCATTGGTTCGGGTGAACCCACTCGAGTGCAGCGAGTCATCACTCAGACAAACGAGGGTGGGGGAATCTGACATCACAGTGGAAAGACACGACTGAGAGCTGGCCATGCTCCAAAAGCATGTAAGGATGTTCCCGCCTGTCCCAGCACTTTGATATGGAAATGGATACCTTTGCACACCCGAGCAAGCATGTGTGATGGATTTAGTTTCGCATCGGTGCTTTACGACCCTTTGATTAGAGCTTGCACATAGGATGGGAGTCCTTCTGTCTTTGATACCCTTTACATGCACATCTGAGAGAATGTTAACCATGCAGCATGCATTTCCAGAGACATATAAATAAACACACCTATTTCAGCAGCTTTATGCCTCAAAAGAGCAACTATAGATTGTCATATATTACAATTATTACATCTCAGTCCAGCTTTTCTGCTTCACTGACGTGTTCAATTGGCCTGATGCCCATCAGTTTATAATTTGGTGGGTGTGATTAGTTTTGATGTTGTTTTTTTTGTGTGTTTGTTTGTTGTTGTTTTTTAAACAGACAGCCTCAAGCATACAGAGCTGGTGAGGAGGCATCAGCACCGTGTCTGAAACACCTAGTCATATTTTCCCCCTCTCCTCCGTGGGTGGTCTGGTTTTCAGTGACAGCTGTACTACGCTACTGTCTGCCTGCATCTTCGCTAGGGGCAGAAAAATACATAAATCTCAGTTTGACAGTTGAGTTGCATTGAATTTTGAAACATTAGGATTAATCATATTTATAGTTGGGATATTAAGCTAATTAATTACTCTAATATTCAATAAAGTGTAACCTCATATTTTGATATAAGTACAATTTCAGATAAGTACAAGCATTAAAATAAAATCTATGAAAAATAACATCTATGCAATATGTAAAACCTGTGTACATAAGGCAACAGCCTTTTTATGTTTTTATGAAGCCAGTAGCTGTTTATTCAGTGGTGTAATAAGGATATTCTGTGCCCCAGTGCAAACAAATTAATGGGCCCTCCTATAAGATAATTAATTTTAATGATAACAATATGACAATGTCATTTGCTTGTTAACCTACTATTGCTGTCTCAAATTGCTAATGTTCTCAAGGCATGCCACCCTACTCACTAGCATTTAACATGAACCGAAGTGTGGATGTTAGACTACCTATTTAAGTGATAAATAATGAATATATCATGTTGCAGTTTATGAACAATATGTACATCAGGGCTTTGTGTGTGGTGTTGATGGAAGCAACCTGATGAGGTACAGTAAGAAGGGTCCTGATTGCACTGCCCCCCTGTAGTTTTACCACTATGTTACTGGAAAGGGCTAATTCGGGGTACATATTGCTTAGTTAAGTCAGTACATACACCGAATTAGCCCTTTCCAGACACCTTTACTTGAACATAATCTCTAGCTACTAGCAGGCACTGGCTTGATAAGGTTTAATCAGAATATTAAAAGTACATTGCTTATTAATAAAAAAGTAGTTATTAGTAGCATGTCCGTGAGCAACTAGCTTGATAAGGCTTAATAACGTCTGAAGTGTTACATATTGAAAACATTTAAGATATCCGATATTCTACTATATAAATTCCTTCAATCATGTCCATGCATTAAGTATATTTTTAAAAATACTACTAATACTAGTACTTTTTTTTGGATGTATTGAATTGTTCCCCAAAGGATTGCACCCAAGCCGATTTACTGTGAGGTCAGAGATTCACACCCCCTTGTTACAGATGTCCGAATGGCCATCTATGAACCAAGCTGATGGGCACTCAGTGACATGATAAGTCACAGCGAGGCAGATGGATAGGCCATCCACCTGATTCACATCACTGCCATTCAACTGGCCTTATTAGTGCTAATAACACTAATGTGCTTTGTGACCTGAAATCAAGTCCACCAGCATGTAGTAGAACAGTGTACTGCCCTCAGGTGTAGCATTCATTATTTCCTAATCACATCACATGGAACACCATTTCATAATCCACATTATATAATAGAGCTGCTAGGCTATATCATATGTAATAATAGAGGGCCTTAAGATTTCAATACAGTATCTAAAAATGTAATTTTAAACAATGTGATATGCCTCTCATCCTTCATAGAAACCACTGTCAATGATCAAAACCAGGTACCTACGTGGTGTATTTAAATTAAAGCTCCTCTTCTATTTCAGTGTTAATGAGGGTAATCAGTATGCTTTCAGGTATTACAAAAAGAGAGCAATACACAGCATGACATCGCATACCATTACACACACACACACACACACACACACACACACACACACTTACTCACACACACTTCTGCACTGATGTATTTATGAGGACATTCCACTGTCTAATGATGTACTGTATCTCCATAATACTACACCTTACCTAAACGCAACACTAACCTCAGTTAAAAATGTAATCTTTCTATTCTTTTAGTTTTTCCTTAAAATGGTTGAAAACAGCAAGTTTCTGAACAAATCCTCCGCACTCTTTCAGATTTTATGGTGTTCCTGTTGTGAGGAAATTTGGTCTCCACCAAGAGATAAATACAAGGACGTAAACCAATAACAACTGAACATAAACCTAACCTTAACATAATTTTATCCATTCTTTTTGTAGCAAAAAAAAAAATCTGGTTAATAAAAGTTCATGTGAGGACCAGCAAAATGTCCCAACTCCCAACTCTCTGTCTCAGTGAGGACATTCAGGCCACCACTAACTCACACAATATGTCTCTCATTCACACACACAGTCTCTCTCTGTCACACAGTCTTTCTAAGCTGTACACAGAAACTCTGACAGTCTCTCTCTCATCTCTCTCACTCTCTCTCTCTCACACACACATGCACAGTGAATCATATTACACTATTCAGTGTTCCTCCGCATCTGAGTCTGATCAAATTCCTGTTGAGCAGCGGAGTGTTGACAAATGCTCAAAATGTGCATGAATGTAGCAACTGGCATGCTTCAGAGAACTACACGCCGCATGTGTCGTATAAAAGACAGAACACTGACATACTAAAACTCTTCTGGTTATGTCAACCACGAACATAAATATTCCAGAACAGTTCCAACAAAGGCAGTGCTCATGGGGGATCAAACAGAAGCACTGACAGCCCTCTGCATGGCCTTTAGGTGGCGCTGTTTACTTCTGCCATGGTGATTCCTTTCAGAGTGCTCTGCTGAGATTTAACAGCAAAAGTTTGTTTCTGTTGTTCTCTCTCTCTCTCTCTCTCTCTCTCTCTCTCTCTCTCTCTCTCTCTCTCTCTCTCTCTTTCTCTCTCTCTCTCTCTCTCTCTCTCTCTCTCTCTCTCTTTCCCTCTCTCTCTCTCTGAGAATCTGAAATAAGATGCTCGTCCGGAAAAAAGTTGATCCGAATGTTGATTTGTTATTCAATACAGCACCTACACCAAAACCCTAATTAATTCCCCTACTAATTGGCATTTATTCATGAATTCCTAATGCCACTGTACTATGTGAAAGAAGCCGATTTAGGGCAGGGAGACTACTGGGGCTTATGACACAAACTTGAGTGATTTTTCCCTTTCAATGCATAAAATGAGGAAGCTGTAATGAAGCAAAAATGGGGGGGGGGGGCATAAATCAAAATAGCAAACTCAGGTGTCAGCAGGAAATGCAGTTTTTTAGGCTTTGCACATTTACATACCTTCCTCTGTCTTTGAAATTTTCTCATCATCTTGACAGTGACTAGTCCCTACGGCCAGGATTCCTTTCACAAAGGCACCGTGTTACTCGTATAACTCTCTAAATCAAAGTGAGCGGGAGCTAATCACAGAGGGGTAATCAGTCAGTAAGGTGGGCCAAGGTACCGCAAGCCCACTTCTATCGCGTTGTCTGCACACAAGCGATTATCCTTTTGAACCCATTTAGCCTCGGTGATCCTCTTATAGCTTCAACCTGCTCTAAAGCCCAGAGAGACCCCAAAATGCACCACTTCAGCATTTCAGCAAGGTCCCTGGGCAACGCAGCATGGGGGGTTTGGTTAAAGAAACAGAGTGGTGGAATGGAATGGAGGAGGTTTAGGAAGATAGCACTTATATCTATGTGAAAACGAGCACGAATACACAAGAACTTACTCCCATATATATATATATATATATATATATATATATATATATTAGGGATGCACCGAAATGATTTTTTTGGACCGAAACCACAAAACGAAAGAAATTATTATTATTATTATTAAATTAGTAAAAGAATAAATTTGTTATGAATAGCCTAAAAGCAAGGCATTTTCGGGCCGAAAATGGCAAAAAATGCATTTTCGGTTTCAGCCGAAATAATTTTTTCACGCGACCGAAACAGTGATGACGCTATGATGACGCAGATGACGCAACCACAGCCTGCACACGCCACATTGGATTAGTCAGCATGTTTGCCGTGTGGGCCATTTCTATATTTCTAAGAAAGACACACAGAAAGCCGTTTGTTTCAATGTCGGGATTCATTTATCATATAAAATCAAAACCCTGCTGCTGGTGGAATGATCTGCCAAAGGTGACCAGAGCAACAGAATGATCTCTTTCCTTAAAACATCCTGAACACTCATCTATTCAGAGAGCATCTCCACTCCTAAGTCTTCCTGCGTTACTCCCTACTTCAAGATTTTAGCACCTATAATTCTCCTCTGGTTCTCACACTGTCCTGTTTCCACAGATTGTAAGTGGCTTTGGATAAAATCCAAATGAATGTAATGTAATTTATGTGTGTGTATGTATATATATCAGTCACACACAACATTAAAATCACTGACAGGTGAAGTGAATAACATGATTTTTTAATTAAAATGGCATTTGTCAAGGGGTAGGATTAGGCAGTATGAGTGTTTTATACACAGTGTTTAGTACCAAAAGTGCTCTGAGAAAGGACAACCAGTGTACTGGAGACCAAGAATTTGTCAACACCTTGAACTCTCTTTCATGTTTCTTAAACATGTGTGGACGCTGTTGCAGAGATACTTGCAGGTTAGAACAGCTGATGAATGTTCTTTGATGATTTGTATTTTTCATTCTGAGAAGCTGTCCCTACTGCCATTTGTCAAGATGTCAGCCTTTAGCACTGAGCACTGTCTGCAAAACATAGTAAGCTGTAAAAATCAAACCATCCATACCCATAATGGGTTATATATCTATTTATCAATCTAGTAACCTTGTTTAGCAGAACAAGTAAGTCAGTAAATATCACCTCAAGCCTGGTAAATGTTGCCATAATCTAGTAGTTAAAGTAATCTACCAACAGGTTGAGCTCATTCATAGTGGATGCATGTATCTTGAGTAGGGGGTGTGGCGGCATCTCAAACATCACTACCATAGGGATTGCACTAAATATGAATATGCATTATCCCTCAAATAAGCCAGGGCTATTACATGCAGGCCTATGGCACAAAAGCCCAGAAAAAAATCATACCCTTGGATTTGGTTTAAGATATCCATGTGATGACTGGAGGCTTCGAGGAGATATGTTAAATTCAGTCCCCTTGCTCACAGGATTTAGAGGTTTGCTTAGTCACAAGATGGTAACCACAAATAAAACTGGTCTGCCATGTGAAAAATGAATTCCTATGTTAAGCAATTGTTTGCTTCCCCTGTGACCAATTCCTCCCACAGACAAATAAAAAGAAAGCAGTCAGTAATGATGTTTTTATGTTAGGATTGATGCTTAACATGACAGCACCAGACATACTGATACTTTGGTATTGAGTCACGCATCCCTAGAAGAGGGGAAAAGTAGTGGAATGGAGGAGGGGGAAGACGGCCCTTGGTTGAGGACGGAAGGGTTCTGTCATTGACCCTTTTCTGAGCCCCACGGTGAAGATCTCTCATATCCATTTCCAGCCGTTTTTTGGGTCAGCAGATATGGCACAGCCATTCTGCAGCGTAAGGACTGCGTGACTTTGTCCTGTGCTGCAGCTGTTCTAGAGTTTGAATGCAGCTTGGGGAATAGGTATGGGAAAAAAGCTAGGAATAGAAAAGAAGGACGAGAAGAGTGCATGGTGCGACACCTCATTATTATACATAATGCAGTTTTGCTCCAATCACAGTCCCCTGTAAATAAAGCAAAATTGATCTATTATCCCTTTAGCTTAAATGCAGTCAATTAGTCAAAACATGCATAAAGATGGGTAAAGGTAAGAAGCAGTAGTGGGAGCCCTGAAGCCAGAGTTCTGTCTTTATGTTTGGTATATTATTTTAGCTATATCTAAAGTAGCCTCAATATATGGCTTGGCTGATTTGGGGTAAAGGGGGAATGTGTGTCAAAATGATTTTTCCAATTGGGTTTTATTTTAAAATACAGCATCAATAGATCCTCAGCTGCAGCTTTTATCTCCCAGCAGCAATCCTCCACAGCCACAAATGACAGCGGTCTAGATGTAAGGAGGCAGCCGCACTGCTGCCCTGAATGGCTGGGAGTCGCGAGCTGTCATCACGAGGCCCCGGACCCCCGCAGAGCTAACTGCTGTGGCTCATGGTAATGATAGAGTAACCTCTGAGAAGAGAGCACTCCGGTCTCGTCTGCAGGCTTTTACCAGGCCATTCTGAACAGCTAAGCACTTATATGTGTGGATGCTGGCTAACGTAGAGTGGGTACGTTACCTGATGTCTGCAGGGATATCTCCTTGTCACATCGCATCAAGAGGTGGGAGCGCTTGATGGCCAGACTAAAACTGATTTATTCATGCAGTCTAAATTCAAAAAAGATCGGATGCTACCTTTCCCCAAACCCCAGACAATGTATTTTTTATAGCCACGGAAACAGGCTCTCCCCTCCTGTTTGTGCATCAACACTTTTGGTGTGTTGGCGAAACAGAGGTTGGGATATCCTGGGGATAGTTGTAACCCACATTAACAAGATGATGGATCCAGGTTTTGATTGAAGCAGGCAGCACCGTAGAGTGGGTAGAGCATTAACGGTTTTATGACTAGCAATGCATTATTCACCGAGGGTGGGGAGGCTGGTGCAATAAGAATTGCTCACCCTGGGGCAAACAGGGAAACGCAAAGTCGTATATGAAATGCATTTGGCCGAGAAGCATGATGGGACAATGCTGCTAGCCCTACATGCATATGTGTGAATGAAAACAAAAAAAAGAAACGAGCCAGATTTCAGCAGCTGAAAGGTTGAACTGTATATGTTTGTTAATCTTTGGCTACTTGGATAAAGGTGAAATTAAAGGAAGAGTTTGATTAAGAAAAACAATCAAGGCTCAGTTTTGCAAAGGGACGCTTAGAATAATCTTGAAGCCCAAAAAAAAGTTAATGTGGCTGCAAACAAACAAAAGCAAATACGAATCAGATGGCACATTCACAAAATTTAGCAATGCTTATATGGCTAAGAATGACTGATAGCTAATAGAAACAATTAGCATTTCCCAAACAATGTTAACATGGCTAATAATGAACATGTAATGCAAACATGGCTAAAAATGAGTGAAAGCCTTTGGAGGCCAGTTAGAATGTTAATAATAAAATTCAAATAAAAATGATATATCCGAAGTGCTAAGTCTTTCCTTTACCTTTCTCAGCACCACTATGCCCTCCTGAGTGTGTTCATCAGTGTAGATGTCAAACATGGAGCTGCTGTCTCCAGGAACAATGCTGTACTCCACTTCTGCATTCTTCCCTAAGTCTAGATCATGTGCTTTAATCTTCCCCACTGAGGAACCAACAGGCGCCGATTCAGGAACCCGCAGATGGAAGATACCTGTCATGACATTTGTCAACATACATACAATTTAGGGGGACAAAACAACCAGCAACAGAATTGTCACTCAGAAAAAGACCTAAAGGTCCTCACAGTGAGAGTGTGCTTCTAGAGGTAGTTAGCACTAATTATACTCTAATCACTTCAACAGCTTTGTCGGCGAGCGCAAGTATAGCAATCACATTTGCAAAATCCTTCAAAGTTGTTTGTATTCATGCACAGTAAGTGCCCTGGCTGTCTTCATCATGGACAGCGGTGGATCTAAGTTTCAGAAACGTGATGGGCTTGTCTGAAGCACTGAACGTTGCTGTACTTAAAGCCATTTCTTTCCATTCAGTGTCGTTCTTGGCTGGATATTTTAGTGGATGACACTAAACGTTGCTCTGATATTGACCTAAAAATGCCTGAAACACTTGTATCATCACTGCTGTGCTGAGAATGGTCCATCCCCCACATGATGTCTGTGGTCACTGACCAGTGATAAATGAAGCACAGCATGGCTGATAAATTGTTCCATTGTCTATAAGTATACACCTACACAGTGGACCTACAAGTTTGTTTTTTTCAAAATGTCTATTGTAGATACCAGAATTGATTGGTATCTGCACTCAGACTTGTATCAGTGTTGGAAATTGATTTCACTAAATTTCTGGTTTTACAGTAAAAGTATAGTGGGCCCTTATAGTCAGGCAACACACCACAGTGAAATGTGGCATTCTTTCTCTGTATTTAACCCATTCACCAAGTAAAGCAGTGGACAGACACCGATGCAGCGCCTGGGGAGCAATGTGTAGGGATGGTACCTTGCTCAAGTTTACCTCAGTGGTGGCACTGGCAGTCCTGGGATTCGAACCCACAACCTTCCACAGGGCAGATCCCTAACCACCGAGCTCCAGCTGACTATATATATATGTGTACACATATATGTATATTATCTATCTATATATATATC
>JBBIGA010085771.1:0-11469 GCA_037576975.1 Alestes dentex | reverse complement strand
ACACACACACACACACACACACACACACACACACACACACACACACACACACACACACACACACACACACACGAACACACACGAACACACACGAACACACACGAACACACACGAACACACACGAACACACACGAACACACACACACATCTTGAATTGTGCCCATATTTAGTTCTGGCAACTCCAACTGCCAAGCATGTTTGTGTTTTTTTTTTCTACAACAACAACTTTAACTCATTTTTGGCTCAATTATAAAGTATTTATGAGCTGAACCTGGTGCTGGGCTGTACTGACAGTATTACATACATTACATTTATTAGCTACCCCAGTTTTTGATAACGTTTAAGCTTGCGCTAATAGAATTACTGATGCATGAGTGCCGTTCTATGTTCTATGCTAAATGAACATCTCACAAACTTGACAGCTTGTTTTGACTGACCTGTTTGTTCTCCTCTTAAAATTAAGACTGCAGAGAACTTTATTACTGCTGACTACACAGAAACTGCATGTCCAGAACTGATTATTTACTTCATTTTGATTATTTTTTTAAATAGTTATGCCAACTGTCAGATCCACCCATCAGACCTATTGATACATCAGTTCAATCTGAAATATCGGATTTATTAGATCCCTTATATCAGTTAGATCCATCAGAGCTATCAGACCCATCAGATCTATCATATCAGATCCATTCGAACGATCAGAACTGTCAAAACTGTAAAACTGCCAGAACTATCTGAACTGTCAAAACTGTCAGAACTAACAGATGGTGGATGCTGAGGGTGAAGTACAGAAAACAGAAATATATATTATATATATATAAACGTTTTCTGGGACCAGAAACTAGCACGTATGTAATGAGTGTAGATCTATCGTTCTATCAGTGCGGCTAGAATTTGAAATCAGCCACAGTGTGACCCTATTATATGTATGTATACTAGTACTGAGCCAGCACTGGCTGATTTCTCAGCTCCATTCCTGCAGCCCCACAGCAGCTCTCCGTTTAGTGCTTCTCCTGCCTACTCTCGCTCAGAAATGAAATCATCATGAGTGCAATCAGGAATGAAAGCCTCAACTTTTGCCTCTACCCTTTCTGACTCTATTCCATTCTCTTTGACTTAAACACACACAGCCCACACACTCACTCACATCCTCTACCACACACTCCTCTACCAGCCTGCAGAGTGAGACTCCGCCAAGAGCACTGAGCTGAGCTGTGTTCCGTCACAGCCACGGCCAAAACCCCCGACTCTGAGAATCTGGATTCAGCTACAACTTTCCCCTCAAACAACTCAAACAAGCACAAGATTTTAAATTAATTAATTTTAAATAAAGATTTAAATAAAGATTTTCAATTAATTCATTTTAAATAAATTTAGGCCAATTCTATTGGTTCATTTGTTTTGAAATGTATTTATAGCAGCTGTAATTTAATCAAATTATGCAACCCCCCCCTTCAAAAAAACAACAGTTCCAACAGTGATAGTATATTCTGGTCTACCATAATTTAAAATTCATAAATAAAAATTAATGAACTGAATTTAGTCTTTCAGTCTCCCCAGACCTGCAACTATCCTCAATATGCACATCAATGGGAACACCTAGTGGTTGCTTTGTGCAACTGCAGCTCAGACTAAATCTCCTGTAATCCTGTTTGGGCCGTAGTGTATCATTGGTGTTGTTGTCGTTGATGCTGTAAGTAGGGTTTAAGATTTTAGGCTGAGCTTACCTTCAGCACGGCAGCAACAGTCTCCTGAGAGGCCTGTCTCATGTCCTCTCCGTCCACTGAGATGATCTGGTCTCCCTGCATGAGTCTGCCGTCCACATCAGCTGCTCCGCCCTTAACTACATCTGAGATGAAGACACCTGTGCCGTTTCTGGCGAAGAGATGTTACTTAATCCAGTGCTTCCCAAACACAGAAATATTGTTTTCAATTTTTTAATACAGATGACGTGGCTGTAAGCAGCGTTTCCCAGATCTGGTCCTGGAGGCTCACTGTTCTGCACATTAGTGTGTTGGGTGCTCTAAAAAAGCATGGGGCCCTATGAGCTGGGCCTGGTTTCCCAAATGCTCAGCTCAAGATCATCCTAACTTTTGAAGAGAGTGTTCAGTCCAATGCCTGATCATCTTTGTGACTCTGTCAGTGTGCTGGAGAAGTGTGCAAGGCCCCTGGACCAAAAAACAATGTTTTTTTTGAGGGAAACAGTTTTCACACTGCTTCTAGCGTAAGACATGGTGCCAGAAATCACTCCCTGTAGGTTGCCAGGGGATATAAAACAAAAATGTTCCTGTTTCTAAAGGCTAACGTACTGACAGCATAACATTTTTGTATTTGTTGAATTATTTTCGTCTTAAGACCTGATTTGCCATTTAAGCCTTTAACTATTTTAGAACTGTAAATTTGACTGTTGTGGGTGGTGATGCTGTATATGTCCGTGCTTTCAACTATGCTTTTCTGAGGTGGAAGGCATAAACGTCTTACTGAAGCTGGGACAGTCAGAACACTACCTTTCCAACTAATATGGTGAGATCAGCAAAGGTGGGACATCAGAAAAGTGGTACAAATAAATTTTACGCTATATTGCTCGTTGAGTGACAGGAGCTAATCAGACGTAACAAGCATAAATTAATTACTGTACAGATGCCTTTCATTTTGTCATTAAGCATTTGTTTACAGGCCTGGTCAGTAATTATAAGTCATTACTCCTCCCTATCTACTCCCTCCTACTTTTGCTTACTGCATGATAAGCCGATAATACGGCACTGAAATGGTTAATAATGCACACGGTTCAAGTCTAGTTTACATTTAAATCTACATTGTATTATTGAATATGATAATGTAAAATAATACATATTAATTTAAAATACTATTGATCTACTATGACAAGTGATTGGTAGCAATTTTTTTTTTTTTTTGCCATTTGATGATCATACCCTGCTTCAGAATGAATCAGCTGGCAGTGTAAATAAGAGCCAGAGGAAAAAACAGTTACAAGTAAATGTGTGTTTTTATGCCCTCTGGAGGCCTGTGGGATAATTTTCCTATCTCATGTTTGAAGAATTTCATGTTCCATTTTTTATCTGTATATAACAAACCTGAAACTTGAAACCTGAAGCGTGCATTAAAACAAGACAAAAAAAACCCAAACAAAAAACACCCCTAAATGAAATCCAGTCATAATAAGAAGCGAGAGCATGCAGCAGTAAGGGGTGTGTATGTTTTGTAGAATTGCCACATACAGAGCTCAGTGCAAACACTACAGAGTGATGGATCTGCAGGATCTGGGCACGCACCTCTTGCCCACAATGCTGAGGCCCAGGCCACGGCCACTCTTCTTCTGGAGCTCCACAGCGAACACGTCCAGGTTTTCCTCATCGCGGTACTGTGCCTCATCCCGCAGAACCGTCAGACGCACTTTAGCTGGAGTCTGCCTCAGAGCTGCGATGGCATCTTCATGAGCTACACTGCGCAGGTCCACACCATTCACCTGCAGGGGGCAGAAGAGGCAACATACTCAAACGAGATGCATTTCCAGGAGAAAATGCGAAGTGTGATTGCTTCGTTGCTATTAAACCAGTGCTTGGAGAGACCCAACACAAGTTTTATGGGCAAATAAAGTTTGTGTTTAAAGAAAAAAAAATCTACTTGCACCATGGATTCATAACAGCGATCTTCTGATTCAGTGCCTGGCATCTTACCACTGAACCAACGAGGGAGCGAAGGGCAACTCACTGTCTCTTACCAAGCCATTTATGGTTAAGGACGGCTGCAGTCATGGGCTGATTATTTTTTAATTAAACCACGACAAAGAGTGACATGTCTTTTTAATAACTGACCTCAGCTTTAGTGTCTTGAAGTCTGTTTATGATTCTGCTGTGTGTTTTGCTCTGCGTTTGTTTCTCCACATTTGTGTTTCTCTGCATTTGGTCGATTTCCAGCCGTCTAAGCTGTGACTATCAGCTCTCTCTCCCCATTTATTACAGAGGCAACTCGACCATAAAAATCTTTTTTTTTTTTTTAAACGATCAACACTTGGCCCCAAATCAACCGATCAAAAACCTGCATATACATACACTGCATTGGATAATAATGGATGCTTTGACACTGCAGTGTTGCCAAAATTCAGTAAGAGCTCAAACAAGAAGAGGTGTCAAAAACAGGTGGAATAAAAATACTACTGCCACTACTAATAATAAAACCAAAAAGAAAACATCCTGCAATTGCTGCTGTAGGTTTCCATATGAATGTTTCACCAGGTTTTTATAAAGTGAATGCTATTTGACAGTACCAGTGGTATTTGTGGGTGTAGTCACAGACAAGGAACTTTACATAGCAGAAAAAGTGACCACAGTCTGATTGGTTGGTATATCTGCTAACATTTTTTTCACCATACTTGTACTAGTCACCACTCACAATGATTGTGTTTCTCTACGCTGCTGGAAACATATTGGAAAACACATTGGAAAACATATTGGAAATGCTGTGTGAAAGTGTAAAGGTAGTATCTAGTTATTGTCTCACACCGACTTGTATTTAAAATACTATGGCAGAGTATTAAGTTAATTCTGAAGTAACCTTCAACCTAAACAGTAGCAGACACAGTCTTCTGCAGTGCAGTGGTCCCACTCTGGTCTTCTGCAATGCAGATGCTGGTAAGGAGTGTCCATTTGGTGTGGGGTAGAGCAGCTCTCCCCAAGGCAAGGTGAAAACCTTATAGAGGTAGAATTTACAGACCATTAAGCTTGTAATATTACTTTCGTCCAGTAGATGGAGGCATTGGTTCAGGCTGGTGTATTGAGATAATGGCTTTTAAATGAGAGGCAATAAGGCACAAGTTACTGTTCTCTCCTTGGGGACATGGGGAGCACAGCTGTCAGAGATGTTGAGTCACTGCTTGTGAGCGCTCTTTCTCTCCCTCTCCCTCTTTCTCTGTCTCTCCCTCTCTCTCCCCCGTCTCCTTTCCTGTCTCCCTCTCACCTCTAGGATCTGATCTCCTGCCCAGAGTCGTCCGTCCCGTGCTGCAGCTCCCTCCTCATACACCTCATGGATCACTATGGCATCCTACAGAGAGAGAGAGAGAGAGAGAGAAAATGGAGAAAGAGAGAAAATGGAGAAAGAGAGAGAAAATAGAGAAAGGGAAAGAGATGGACGAGAGGAAAAGAAAGAACAGCGAATAAAGATAAAGAGAAAAAACAGAGAGAGAGAATAGAGACAGAACAGAGAATAGAGAAAGAGGAGAGAGAGAGAGAGAGAGAGAGAGAGAGAGAATTATGTTCAATGTCAAAAAATAAAACAAGATTCAAAATGAAAAAAGGACAAATTACTATGGACACACAAAGGCACCGACAGAAATCTTAAAAACTGCCCACTGGCCAAAGCAAAGGGTCTTATAACAAAACAGATCCACAGTTCTATTTCCCAGGGGAAATGCCCAACGGCTTTACTCTGTCAGATCAGAGCAGGCCTCCTGAGAGCACATCTGGCTCACTGGGCTGGAATGAGGTGAATACTGATTGCAGCTAAGTGATTGGGCGTAGGGTCAGGCTGGAGGAAGACTCAGTGGGATGGATCCAGAGAGACAGGCTCCATGGGGCTGCTCTGGGGCAGAGTGTCTCACCCTCTCCTACACATTTTGGTGCGTTCTCTGCCTTAATACACCCACTTCAGCTCAGTGAGGGGATGATAATGAGCCGGTTATTTGGATCAGGTGTGTTAGAAGCAGTAAAAGCACTCAAATGTGCAGGGCAGGGTGCCTCAAGGACCAGAGATGAGAAACACCGCTATAGACTGATAGTCTTCACATCCTCTCAGGCCTGTTCATAAAAGCCAAACACACATTAAGCCATTAAACCCTGTGTTTAGAAAAAAATAATTTATTCTGCCTTTTAATTTACTCTTCATACTATTTCATCACACGATTTCTAACTGATATCATGTCTATTTTTAAACAAAAAGAAAATGCAAATATTCTAGATTTTATGAATGCACAGGGAAACACTTTAGACTTCAGCAGTTATTTTGACTGAACAAATGTTACTGGCTTCAAAAATAAGCTGGGGATGTCCAGTGATGGGCATTAAATATAACCTGCTTTATCAGAAGCTCAAGCTAAATTCTAAAGATTTTTCCACAACTTTTACAAAATCAGCCACTGAGAAAACACCATGTAAGTATCTCTTCAATGTTCTAGGCTTTTAAAAATCCATTTAAGGCCAAAAGCCTCTCAAAGCTACGGTAAAATAATGGCTCAGATGTCAAACAGCGCCTCTCATGTAATAACTTTCTGTGAAGGAGCCTTTTAGAGGCATAAATTCTTCAGACGTCTGGTCTCATTCACCACCATGGGGAACAGTATGTGTTCCTTGAATGGAGCATTTCACATCAATCCTCTCTGAATGACTGTTTATTTCATTACAAAGAAATGTGAATTCCTTTACAGCATAATAGGAAAACTAACATGGACAACGCAAGCGAGCGGCTATTGTGCTTCAAATCTGCTTCATGCTACCAGAGGTATGTGCACCATACACATTTCTCACTCACAAATCACAACCTAGTTGAAACAAAAGTAACAGAAACATTCTGCATTAATGGTCACCATCTCATCTGGAATGAAGTGCTTTTACTGCCAAATCCGGAAGCCAAATATATCAGGAAGGTCAATCAAGCCTAAACTTAAATCAATATTTAAAACATTATAAAAATTGTTATTACAGCAAAAGGATGCCAAAACACCTGAATCCCAAGTGTCACATTATTAACTTATTAAAAATAATACTTTAACGGTAGCATTAGCTGACAACTTTGCACATCTTACTTGACGGGGCTTTATTCTCTATAAAAACAAAAGATTGGATGAGTATTGGCTGATATTCAACATTAAAGTACTTGGATTGGACTGGATAGAGGTTATTAACATATCTAGGGAACAGTTTAAATTGTAGTCTGCAAGTATGACCGTACCTGCTCAGAATGAAGAGATTTACCCTCCTGCAAATGTCCTGTCGTAAATATCCGACTCAACATTCACATGCTATTGAACAACCCACCTAGTTACGTCATTTAACATCTATTTCAAAAGCAGAGATCCTCGGTTATGTGTAGGGACAGCCGTGATTTAACCCGCATTCCAGTTTCTATCTGTAAAACCTGCATTTCTGATTATCTACAGGCTTAAGTGATAAGTAATCGACTGCGAGGAAACTGTGTACAGTACCAGTTGTGTGTCTTTGCCTCCGACTATACTGAGGCCCAGTCCTGAGCGGCCCTTAGAGATCTCGATCACCGTCTCTTGCCCTGGCACTATGGGACACGTGGCAGGGTCTGAGAAGGATAGAATGATAGAAAGATACAAATTTAAAAAAGGAAGAAGTGAGGCAATTTTAGCACTTGGAACTCTCCTCTTGTTCTCACACAGTCCTGAAACTGTCCTCAAATTGCAAGTCACTTTGGATGAAAGCGCCTGCCAAATAAATGTACTGTAATGTAATCTATCCTCCTGCTGTAGACTGCAGAACAGACATGAATGTATGTTGTACTTCCTTTTGAAAACCATCAGTGTGATTTAAGAAATCCATGGAATCCTGTGCAAATCGTACATTTTTCCATTTCAGTCTTGCATAAGAAAGCAATATAAACATCAAAAATAACAAACACGGATTCAAAGATCAATAAAAAATGTTGCATTACGGAAGAACCGGGCAAAATGAAGACAGCTCTGAACGAAAAAATGAGTTGTTATTTACACATTAGTGTTCCTGTTACTGCAGCTGTTACTATTAACAACGTTTTAATGTTTTTATCATTAAGGATTATGATTATAAATAAGGGCCTGTACCTTTGCTGCAGTACTCAAAGTCCGGGCTGGTACTGGACGGAGGAACAGGAGTTACAGGCGCCAGCACGTCCACGGAGCCTAATGGAAGCTTGCTGGAGTTTTTCAGACTGTTTGGGAGACTAGGGGTCTACACACAAACACACACAAAGTTTTGATTTGCCTTTCACTCATCTAAAATTATCTGACCCCAATATTCCATCTGAACCTAATATCCCCATATCCCATTAAAACATTCATAACCTCTTCACTCTGGACACCAAAGACATCCTCTCACTGCTTATTCAGTCCAGCTTTTTATTTCTATCACTGTCTCACACATACAAACACACACAGACATATACACACACACACACACACACACCTTCTCCAAATCAGGCCTGGAGGGCGTCTCACTCACAGCCTCCACCCCTCTCTCTGAAGACCTCAGCTTCTAAAGAGAGGTGTAAACAGGGTATCTTCAAACTACTACTAAGAATAAGGGCAGGATTATGTAAAAATATCATGAAAGTAATCATTATACTATATTCACAATATTACACAATATTCATTTTCTGAGGTAAACAAGTGCACTACGAAAATAGACAAACACCGTTTAAAAATATTACAAGCACTTAATTTTAATTGAATATCTGCAAAGATAAGCTATTAAAGAAAGGAAAGGAGGGAATCAAACAGCTGGTAAAGGTAAAATGCAGTAAGATCGAGGCATTGCATAGTTGCAGTACCATTGGTCACTAAAAGCAGGTAACGATGTTTCTGGTTTGATCAAGACAAATGGCACAGTTGGAGGGATTGTGCCGTGTCCTTCACTGTTACAACTCCAAACAACTGTCATGAATCAGTTCAGAGAACACCTTACAGTGAACCAGATGTTCAAACACAGGATTCATTTCTGCACAGGGTTATTTGAAGCAAACCATGGTTCAGGAGTTGGGCTATTATATGAAAAGGAAAATTATTTAGTTCTTCTCTGTAATATCAGTAAACGGATCGAACATGGTTAGACGGACTGGATGCTGAGTCATATATCAAGCAACAAGTGAGTCTGTAGACATAAATTTAAGCAATTTAAGCAATTAAGCAATTTAATTTCAATACTATAGCTCCATACAGCCTCACTATTAGATCAGAAATGTGAAAATCTGCTTCAGATGGAAATGGCAAGCTGAAATTAAATAAGGGGCCAATTTATCTATTGCTATGATGTGTGCAGGTGCTACCAACAATATACTTCAAAAAGTAAATCTATAACTGATATTGATTGTCAAATGGCCAACCACCGGAATAGATAGCTAGAAATAGATAAATAGGTAATATATCAATAAAGATCATTTTGATATATTTTACATTCACCATCTTTCAAGACAGGGTCTGAATAATCTGCCATTTGTAAACATTTTTCACCTTAGAGGCAGACTCTCCTTCCTGCAGGCTCTTCTCTGTTGTTTCTGGAAGCTCTGGGCTCACTGGGCCAGCCTCAGCAGACTGCTCCTGGATCAGGCAAAAGATTTTAAGGGGTTAAAGTAAGGCAGAAAACCCAAATAATGCCTCTTACACAGTCACAACTGGGTCAGAGTCCCATGTAGGACACTGTGCTGATTTCAAGACCCTTTCTGGATGGATGGGGACGACAATGGCCTGCTAGCAGGGGAACGAGGTGCTGCTTGAAATTAGAGCTTGAGCTATTTACGTGCAGACACTCAGATCTGGGGCGGAGAACACATTGTTTGGGGAAAAATCGAAGAACAGCTCAAAGAAATGGACTTTGTGTGAAGCATGTCTTACAGCACACACACATACATATACTGACTCTTAATAAAACTAATATACTCATGTTTCGTAATACTATTAACTGATCAGATAGGGAGTGTGCAGAAAAAGCTGGTGCAAAATGTAATAAGAGAATGTAATCACCTGTCACTACTGTCAAGCTGAACACGGGACACTATCAACAACGATGGACCCCTATTACAACAGGATCGACGCTCTATTCTGTATTAGAGCCCCGTACCACAGCAGAAATAGAAGACAAAAAAAATGGGACTAACCTTGGTGAGTGACTCTGGGGAACTCTTCCTGAGCGGCAGGCTCTCAGGAGGCTGCTGCTTGTCTTCAGGTACTGCAGCTGCTGGTGTGCTCTGCTGAATCTGAAAACCACCATCAGAATTGGTTTATGAACCAAGCACCTTCTCATATATGAGGAATTCGTGGTAGTGACTGGAAATATAACCGAAAATGTAAATAACATATAAACCAAACATGAAAAACAAAACGACTTGACTTGAGTTTTGGTGTTTTACGCATGTATCCAGCTGAGATGACAAGTTCACTTTGACTTTGATTTTCTCATAAAGGTTCAAAATAATTTAGGACAAAAAATGTTTTAACATGTTTTAAATATATTTGTTGGTGTAGAACTGGGAAACAGAGATTGTTGAGTTTATGAATGTCAACAATTTGTTTTTGTTTGTCAATACCTAAAAAAGGTAAGCAAAATCTACCTTGGAAATGTGTGCACGGGAAACAGGAAAAAAATGCAAATGAATGCTGCTAACAGTTCTATATGGTATTGGGATCTCATCATTATCAGTTAAACAGAAAAAAACTGTTTACCAGGGAAGTTAGCGACGTCAAACATACACAAGTTGCAATGAACCAATTTCACCAAAAATCGCATTTTGAAAATGTAAACAAGCGAAGCAAACACATTTTCATTTTGACACTCATTGCAATTCTCACAGAAAGTCAGCGATATCTTGGGCTTGTGGGCCCATTTGTTCTGGCTCTTCCTGACAAAGCCTTTGAGGATCTGACTATAAGAAGTTTAGACTTGCATGTTCACTGGTTTACTTCCAGATTCTTGGGGAAGATTCTCTGACTTTATGCTGAACAAGTACACACTCAACCTCATACATATTCAATACATTTTAATTCAGGCCCCAAGCTGCTATTGTCAACATTAAATCAATCCCCCTCATGCTGCCTAAATAGCTCTGACCCATAAAAGCATGGGCTCTGCAAGACCTCTGAAGGTCTTGGTATCTGTGGTATCTGGCACATTAGCAGCAGATCCTTTAAGTCCTGTAAGCTGTGAGGTGGGTCTCTAGTGATCAGATCAGTTTGTCCAGAAGATCCCACAGATGCTTGATCGGACTGAGATCTGGGCAAGTCAGGTCAAGTCAACACCTTCAACTCGTGTTGTCATGTTCCTCAAACCATTCTAGAACCATTTTTGCAGTGTGGCAGGAGCATTATTATGCTGAGAGTCCACTGCCATTAAGGAATATCATAGCCATGAAGGGGTGTACTTGGTCTGCAACAATGTTTAGGCAGGTGATCTAAATGAAATCCAGGACCCAAGGTTTCCAGCAGACCAGTGCTCAGTGCATAGGGTGGCAGCCTAGTGGGTAAAACACTTGCCTGTGAACCAGATGACCACAAAGTCACAGGTTTGAACCGCCACTTTCTACCACTGTGTCCTTGATCAAGACAATCCAAAGGGTCTCCAGGGGGTCGGTCCCTGTAAATAATGACTGTGAGACTGTCCCTGTAACGAATGACTGTAAGACTGTCCCTGTAACTAATGACTGTAAGACTGTCCCCGTAACTAATGACTGTAAGACTGTCCCCGT
>JBBIGA010085760.1:0-11470 GCA_037576975.1 Alestes dentex | reverse complement strand
TAGATTTAACATTTAGATTTAGATTTAACATTTAGATTTAACATTTAACATTTAGATTTAGATTTAACATTTAGATTCAGATTTAACATTTATATTTAACATTTAGATTTAGATTTAAAATTTAGATTTAAAATTTAGATTTAGATTTAACATTTAGATTTAACCTTTAACATTTGGATTTAGACTTAACATTTAGATTTAAGGTTCAACATTTAGATTTAGATATAACATTTAGATTTAACATTTAGATTTAGATTTAACATTTAGATTTAGATTTAAATGTTAAATCTAAATCTAAATGTTAAATCTAAATCTAAATCTAGATTTAAGATTTAACATTTAGATTCAGATTTAACATTTAGATTCAGATTTAACATTTAGATTCAACATTTAGATGTAGATTTAACATTGATTTAGATTTAACATTTAAACGTAACATTTAACAATTACGCAGCAAGAAAATGTACCTAAACGTAACACTGTGTGAACATTGTGCTAAATGATGAAAAAATGACACCTCTAAATTTGTGAAGCTGTTTTTACAAACGACGCCCCATACAGTTCTGCGTGACTTTCACCAGGTCTCTTGTGCTCCACACTTTGAGAATCACTGCTGTAAATAAATAAATCACTTTATGAGCAAGGATTTTTCAAATGAGCATTTGAATAAAAAGGCAAAAACCCATGGCAATACGAAATGCAAATCAGTGAATGTTATTCTATTTTTTATTCAAAATATCTTTGCGCATTGAATTGCCAAATGTATTTTCAAATTACATGCTCAGATTGAATATTGAATTGGCAAGTGCATGCTCTGATTGAATACTGAATTGCCAATTGCAAAATGAATTAGCATTTGAATTTTTGTGCTTATAATCTTCCAGCCATGTGAATGGTATATGTACATTAACAGTTAGCCAAAACTAGGGCTGCCGCTAAAGGCTATAGATTAATCTGTTAACAATTAATTTTAACACATAAGTGTAATTATTTCTATCACAAACTTAAAACATGACAACTTATAGTTAAATTATCTTTGGGCTAAATTTAATAATCTATGTTATGGTAAGTCACCTAAAACTTCACACTACAACTCCACTGCAAAATGTTCAGTTGCAAAATGAGAGACCACTGCAAAAATGTTTCTCAGGTTTGATCTTTTATAGGTATTGAACTGAACAGCTTTCAAATAAAAATATTGTTCTTTAAAGGAAATGACAGTATATCACAATAAGAGAAATTATGCAGTGTTTACAGAACATGAATAATTCAAAGAAAACAATCTCTTGTTCACTCATTCTAAAATAGAATGGCAATAATTTCCTTTGACATACTTCTAGTAGTGTTTTTCCATCTAACTGGTCACATTGCAAGAGGAGAGTGTTGATTACAAGTGTTTTTTATACTTTTCCTCATTAAATAAGATTTGATTCAGGTGATCACCTAATCAGTAACTCATAAAGGAGAATGAGGTGTGCTTGTGTAAGAATTTAACAGACACTAGCATGGAATGGTTGTCATACTCATAGAGATGATGATTTAAAAATAAATTGCAGTGGTCATTTATTTTTTTCCGGAGCTGTATATTCCAAAGAAAGGCCATTTATACTCAATTTGAAAAAAAAAAAAACCCCACTAAGATTATAGATTGTAGTGTTGGACTCTCATACTGATGGTCTGCCCTATGATTCTTATAAAACAATAATACTCAAAACCATGTATGTGCTGTGAAAGAGGATTCTTACTATTAGTGCCATTATGTTACTGGGTAGGCTAACTGGATAGTGCATCATAATTTTTGTCTTCTGCTTATTCTTGAGCTATAAAATAGCAAAGTTCTGCTTCATAGGCAGGAAACACTGGGGCACCTGGTGACCTAGTGGTTAGGGAGTTCACCCTGTTATCAGAAAGTCATGGGTTTGAATCTCAAGACTGCTAGTGGCTCCTCTGAGGTACCCTGGAGCAAGGTACTGTCCCCACACACTGCTTCCTGAGTGCTGTGTTCCTGGCTGCCTGCTGTTTCACTTGGTGAATGTGTTAAATGCAGAGGAAGAATTTTGTGCTGTGGTGTGTTCATCTATGACAGAATGGTCACTTTACTTTCAGTCTCAGTTAATTTTGAAATAGCTAAAAATGTCTCAAGACAAAAGGAATGTAGTGTATAGTGGCATATATATGTACAGAGCATATATTTCAAAGTAGTCTAAAATGTGTTTTACTCAGATGTTTTTTTACGTTCTGACTTGTATGTGGTCTTGTCATAAAGTGTTTAATTACATTTTATTGAACCTTTTAGGAGGTCTATGTGAACTTTGACCCTATGGTGCTGGAGGTATTGCAAGAAGCAAAGTACATGCAGAGGTTAGGGGCCCATGTACCAAAAGTCATCTTCGATATGTATGCCAACACAGCTGAGTTGAAAACCAGTAAAGATAAGTGAGTGGGTATACAGATATTCATATTATGGCTTTTAGTAGGACTTCCCCTGCAACTTCTACATGGAAATATTTCTGTTTTTGCAGACTTGTTGAAATGCTTCAAGACTTTGAAAAAGTTGTAAACAGTATCCCTCCTCTACTCCAGCCCTTGATGAAACCCTTTATGACTCGTGTGGAAGCTGCACTTTCTCCTGGACTCACCACCCTCTCTTGGACTTCACTCAACATCAACACATGTAAGGCTCTGTGACAAAGCATGAAATGCTCTCTGACCAAAAAGACTAGCTGCCTTTATTTATCTATATGCCTATTGTTTGTTCTGCAGTATAATGTAACTTGCCCTACAGTTTTGTTACTCTACAATGTGATTTAACCTAGACCCTTGATTCTTGAACTGGTTTTCAGGAACCACCAGATTGTTTTTGCTATATCTCTTTGTTCCGTGAATTAGTATCAAGCAAAAATATAGACTCTGATAATCACTCACTGTCATGTCTGCTAGTGAGACTGATACAGGAATTCAATGGGCAGATGGATACTGTTAAATACATATGGTTTCATTACAAAAATGCAGAATGAAGCACAAGCAAAAAACTGAAAAAACACATTGGGCAAGAGAGTCAAACGTGACTAGTCCTTCACGAGGGAGATAACCAAACCAGAGTGAGACAGAATATGAGCCTGGCTTGATCATGGCAGTGAGTCAGGTGTTCATCCACAAATTAGAATAATGACCAGACAAAGACTTCAGGGTAGGCTGGATATAAATCAGGATGACAGGGAATCAGTAGTAGGTGAGGGGTGTAACTAATCTAAAGAAACAATGTAACAAGGAACATAAACAAGCTAACCAATGAGAAGACTGGTTAAATAAACACGTAACGTAAAGGAAACAAAACACAGGTGTAAACTATAATGACTGAAACTGAGACTAACAATGTGAAAAAAGCAGAAAGCAAATCCAGGCTCAGTAGTCACCTGGACCACGGGTGTCGAACTCCTGGAGGGCCGTGGTCCAGCACGTTTTGGTTTCCCAGCTCAGAAACACCTGGTTCACCTCGCCAGTTAATTGTCAAGTTTAGTGAATGTGTTTGAGGAGGGGAACCTTCCAACTGTGCTGGACCATCAAAACTTGACACCACTGACCTAGACAAAAGGTATTTATGACAATAAAGCCAAATTTATCCCTTCATGGGGCTGTTTTTCTTATGTTTTATCAACGCAAAATTTTATAGACTGAATTTCATCTAATCATGGTTTAATTCACACCTGAATGCATGCATGTGTGGTAAATCTGTTATGATCTTGCTGATTACATGATTTTTATAATTAAATTTGAATATGTGCCAACTATTCTGCTTTAGTCATCTGTCATGTATACGAAGCTTTGCAAGAGTTGGAAGAGGTGGCAAAAGTGGCCAAAGATATACTGGAGTGTCGGATTGAACAAGCTCTGGAGGCCATGTCCTCCACTGCCCTTCTAGCTCTTCCTGACGAGGACCCTGTACTTCCCCAGAGCTTTCTCACTCACACAGAAAGCATGGTAAAATCAACGGGACGTACACTGATGACGTAAGTGTGTTGTATCTTTTAAAATAGACCAAACTGATTTCTGAGAATACTACATTGATTCCTGTGAATTATATTATGGGAAGTAAATTAAAATATTTACACTAAAGTGTGGCATATGTGGTTCACTAGAAATTAAATAATTTAGAATTATAATCACTCAGGCCTATCCTCCTTCTGTCATAATAATAGTAATAATAACAACAACAATAATAGTAATAATAATAATAAGAAGAAGAAGAAGAAGAAGAAGAAGAAGAAGAAGAAGAAGAAGAAGAAGAAGCGACATTGTGATCTGTAATGATGAGATGGAGAGATGGAGATATGCTCTGGAAAGGAGGGGAATGAAGGTCAGTAGGACTAAGACAGAAAGCCTGAGTGTGAATGAGAGGCAGGACAGTGGAATGGTGAGGATGCAGGGAGTAGAGCTGGCGAAGGTGTAGGTGTTCAAATACTTGGGGTAAACAGACCAGAGTAATGGGAAGTGTGAAAGGGGGGTGAAGAAGAGAGTGTGGACAGGATGGAATGGGTTGAGAAGAGTGGCAGGAGTGATTTATAACAGGCCGGTACCAGCTGGAGTGAAAAGGAAGGTGTACAAGATGGTAGTGAGACCAGTTATGGTGTATGTTTTGTAGACGGTAGCACTGACAAAAAGACAGGAAGCAGAGCTGGAGGTGGCAGAGCTAAAAACGTTAAGATTTGCATTGGGAGTGACAAGGATGGACAGGATCAGAAATTTGGACAGCTCAAGTTGGACCTTTTGGAGGAAAAGTCAGAGAGGCAATATTGCCTTGGTTTGTACATGTGTGGAGGAGAGACTGAGTATGTTGGGAGAAGGATGCTGAGGATGAAGCTACCAGGGAGGAAAAGAGGAAGGCCTAGTAGGAGGTTTATGGATGTGATGAGGGAGGACATGCAGGCAGTTGGTGTGAAAGATGAAGATGCAGAGGATAGAAGGAAATGCAGACGATTGATCTGCTGTGGTGATCAGCAGCAGCCAAAAGTTGAAGAAGTAATAATAATATGAAGATGGTATGAATCTGATTCATACCATCTTCATCATATGCAACCTTTAAATGTATTGTTATATAATTCCATAGAATTATATAAGTCAAGTCAGTGGCTGCTTGTTCAGTGAATCATGAATGATTAAAAAAGAGAGGATCACACTACAGAAAGTGGCCTAGTGGGTAGGACACTTGCCTCTGGACCAAGAAGTCATGTGTTCGAATCCTACCTTCAGCATACCACCACTGGGTTCCTGAGCAAGACCCTTAACCCCAAGCTGCTCCAGGGAGACTGTCCCCTGTAGTTAGGGAATGGAAGTTGCTTTGGATAAAAGCGTCTGCTAAATGCCATAAATGTAAATAAAATAAACTGCCAAACAGAGGCTAATGGAAGAAAATCTTCAGCTTTTTATGCTTTTTACAAAGCTTATAAGTTCACTATCAAGAAGTTTTAGTATGCAAGAGTATATCCTGGAAAATGTTTTAGGCCGTTTAGTCAATCATCCACAAAATGCCCACGAACTTGGTGTGCAATGTATTGAAGGTACATGTACTGAAAATTTGAATGCTTGGTTTGGGAACCTCAGAAATGAGCTGTTAGCTGATTAAATATGTACTTGTTAAATCGTAGAAGAGTTATCAATGAAAGAACACATTTTGTGTCTCTTTCTCAGACAAAGTCAAAAGGTTGAGCATTCCATGAATGAGCTCATTGAGGAACTAAAAAGGCGAATGAGGCCTGGTGAGATGGTAAATTTGGAGGTAGGTAAAAAACTTCCTTTGGAATTTCACGGATAAATATAGAAAAGAGTCAGTTTAAAACATTAAACTAATAAAGTATTGTCCATAAGGAATGTCACTAATATTGTAGTGAAATAAGGACATTTCATTTGATTGCTTATGAATTAATCTATAACCATTCCTGAAGTAGAGAACTCTCTTAGAATAGGTACATTTTTGTATCTAGGACTCATTCCAGTGCCTTCATCCCGATGCTAAACAGAAGACTCGGTGCCAGCTTTGTCTGTCCTGTAGTTTCTACATCATGATGTCCCAGCTATGTCAAAAGAACACTGAAGCATTGGTTAAAGGTTTGGAACCTGGGCACTTATTAACTTTGTATTATTAACTTATTAACTTTGGAATTTTTTGTTCTGTATTTTAACATGTTTACATACCTTGCTGTAAGCAAGAGTTTATCTTAAACCTGTGCTTTCAAAGCTACCAAACGTTCCCTGGATTCTCTGAAGCGCCGTCTCCAAGTTGTAAACCCCAAGTATCATACATCTTCGCCACCAAGGCACCCGGTGCCGCATGCGCCCCTTTTTAGGGCCTCCATTGAGCTAGCCATCCCTACTATCATCTTTAAGCCAAGCCTAGAAGAAATACAGGTATTACCAGTTTTTTCATTTCATTCAGCAGCAGTAAAGCATGCCATTCAGCAGCAGTAATGGGTGATATTGTCCATTTTGTCTTCAATGTGATTTGTTCATTTATGCAGCTTGCACAGTTTTTTTTCCCTGGAGGCATACTTGACATAATAATTACAATAATGTGCTCCTGGAAGAGTACAGAGCCATTTTTTGCTTCTTGACTACCTTTTGTTGCTTGTTGCTTGGTATATTGGAATGCTCTTGTTAATAATGTTCCAGTGTATTTCATTTAAACTTTTGCCAATGTTTTATTTTGGCATCTGACTGATTAACATAAAATGCTGTTTTGTTTTCCATTCATTTGTGTTGTGCAGAGTGTTTTGAACAAAGCTGTGACTGGAGTCCTCTCAGTGGCAAAGGTTATTCCCCTGTGGAAGTTCTCGCATTTACATCACAAACAGCTACAGGTGTATAGTTTTTTTTAAGGCATTGTACTTCTCTGAAGCAAGCAATCTCTCGTGATATGATAGCTCATTTATATGTATGTCACACCTGTTGTTCTAGGGTGAATATCAACTTCATAGTATGATCTTAGGACAAGTATGATGCCACATTATGACTACTTTTTGTCACATCCATAATGCAGCTTCCTTTGATGGAATTTATTTACAAAAAACACAGACTCTACACAATAACCAAAACCAAAGAGGCTTGAGGGTCTTTAAACACAAAATATATATAAAACAAGGACACAAGAGGAACGGGTAGCGTGAGGGTAATTGTGAGGGATAACCAGCCACTAGGACAAGAACTCGAAGAACTTAAATACACAACAGACTCAGACAGAAACCAATCATTGAACACAATCACTTTAACTAAACACAAAACAGCTGACAAGGGATGACCAAATACACACACACACCTCTTTTCAAACTAAAAGTCCCATATTTTAAATTAACCCAATAGCGGCCTTTACCGCTGCTGGCTGAGACATTACAGTACCCCCCCCAGAGCGTCACTCACGGGGTGCCAACGTTTCACCAAATGGGCGGGGGAGGGGCAAGAGGCGGGGAGGGGCAAGAGGCGTCAACAAAACCAAAAAAAGACAGAACATAGAAACACACACAAACTCAATATAAACAAAAAAAATTGCGGATCCGTGGGCCCCACACGTCCTCCCCTGAATGTGCACTCCTCGTGCTGGCCTGCTTTGCAGCCAGATCGGCCCGTGTGGATCCCATGCATCCGCTCTCTGTGGGTGGAGCCCCCTCAGATCCCCTCCGGGTTGGCCCGGAGTAAAGCTCCCTTCGGGGAGGCCCCCGAGGGGCCCTCTATCCCTTGTACCCCCCCTAAAAATTAATTCAGTCATCACCCCCTCTACAATGGCGCTATCCCTGAGCGCCTGGGGGTCCAGGTCCCTTCTAGCGCTTGACCTAGTTCTTCGAGGCAAACATCCTAGTTGCAGGCAGGGGGGCTGGATCGCACACACGAGGCGCCGGGGAAACGTCGAACACTGCCGGCATGGAAGCCGGTGCGCCTGCTGCGGCACAGGAGCCCACGTCCCTTTCAGCGGAGACGCCAAAGTCAGCGCATACTTGACCTACTTTCCTGCCTGCTTACTGCAAGCAGGCGAGGGGACCTGCTGTGGAACCCGCGCTGAAGCCCGAAGAGCACCAGGGGGAACATCCCTCGAGACTGGCCTGAAAGCTAGAATGCTCCATGCGAGCAGAAGGTCACACCTTTAGCGTGGGATTGGGGGGCCAGGCTCGGATCCGATGAGCTGGAGCCCAGGAACCAGCACGGGTCGGAGCTGTAGAGCGAGCTTTAGTGACCAGCGGCGGAGCCGAATGAGCACCCGGGGGGAACGCCCCCGAAACGCCGGCCTGAGAGCCACAGCGCTCCAAGTGAGCTCTTGCTCTGGAGGACCCTACTCCGGAATGCATCTCTAGCCCACAGACTCCGCGTGGACGCTGGTGAGGGGGCATCCGAGCCTGGGAGTCTGTGCAGGAACCTGCTGCGCCTCTGGGTCGGCTGGTTATTCTGTCATATCCGTGGCTGCCCTCACCATTACCCTCACACTACCCATTCCTCTTGTGTCCTTGTTTTATGTATATTTTGTGTTTAAAGGCCCTCAAGCCTCTTTGGTTTTGGTTATTGTGTAGAGTCTGTGTTTTTTGTAAATAAATTCCATCAAAGGACGCTGCATCTTGCGCCTCGCCTCACTACCCTCCAGCCACGGATGTGACACTTTTCTTTATCTACTCTGCTGAAGATATGTTTGTCTGATATCCATGTGTTGTCAGTTTATTTATGATGTGACATATTGCATTAAGCTGGCCAGGTAATGATATAGTGTTAACATTAAATAAAATAAACTTCATTGTTAGCTGTACACTGGCACTGTATTACATTTGTTTAGGTTACGGCTGTTTCTTTGATCTAGACATGGCTATACCCTCTGACAGTCATTTTAGTCATTTTCATATCTGATACCTTAGTGACATATATATATAACCTTGTTTACCTCAAATACTCAGATGGAGCAGCAAGCAGCAAGAGACTTGGGAGACGATGGGCCAGTGACCAAACAGCTCACACTGAAACCACTCGACAGACAGCTTGCTGAGCATAAGGATGTTACTAAATGTGTTGCTCAGCTAAACTCCATCATGTCTTCTCTTAAAGTAAATGCTGGGGACATTCTAGTGGACCTGATTAAGTTTTCCACTCTTTGGAACCAGGTATGCAGTGGTCTGCTGTAACCCCAAAGCTGTAAACGAGAGTCACAACATGTAAATAATTATAATTAAGTATGTGTACTATCTAGCTGGAGTGAGTTTGTCATTTTGATTATCTTCCTTTTTCCTAGGATCCAGCAGAGCAAGTAAAAGCATTTTTGGACACCAACCCATCCCTCCCAGAGTTCAGTTCTAAGCTTTCATATTATTCTGTAAGTGTGTTCTGTAAGAAGTATGTAAAGGTGGAGAATGATTTCTGAGGACAAAAAAATAGTCTGTATTTTTTATTTAATTTTTATTTGAAAGCATCACACACACACACACACACACACACACACATTATATATATATATATAATTTTTTTTGTTGAGTGTTTAAAGTGTCATGTATACATATATGCTATGCAATATATGTATGTATGTAAATATGTATATATATGTATATAGCATCGCTGTATTTAAATAGTTAAAAAAGATATATTTTTTATATGGACAGATGCACAGACACATAATGTAGATAGATGGATAGATATATACTTTATTCATCCCAGAGGGGAATTAACAGTTTACAGCAGTATATATAAAAGCAAGAAGTAGATTAACTAAAATAAATATTCTTGAAAGCAGACATGTACACACACAGACAAGCAGACGTACCTTATAGACAAAAGTTATAGGTGATAATTTGAAGGTAATGCTTGCGCACTAAAACTTGGAAGGTAATGTTTGTGCGGTAATACTTGGTGGGTAATGCTTGTGCGGTAATACTTGGAGGGTAATGCTTGTGTGAGTTAAATTGACAGTCCAGTAATACTTGTGTGGTGTGAATTGACAGTGAATGCAGATCAATTAAAAGAAAAAGTCCAGAGCAAACAGGCTGTGGATGGTGACGTTAGCATTTCCCCTTCTTGGTGGAGTTAAACAGTCTTATGGCGTGGGGGAGGAACGACCTCCTCAATCTGTCAGTGGAGCAACCTGTCGCTGAAGCTGCTCCTCTGTCTACAGATGATGTCATGTAGAGGATGCAGTGTATTGTCCATGATTGACAGGAGCCTGTTCAGCATAGGTCGTTCTGCCATGGATGACAAACTGTCTAGCTCTGTGCCGATAACATGGCCCGCCTTCTTCACCATTTTGACCAGTCGTGAGGCATCCTTCTTCTTGAGGCCACCACCCCAGCAAACCACTGCATAGAAGAGAGCACTCGCCACGACAGTCTGATAAAACATCTGCAGTCTGAGGAAGTGAAGCCGGTTATGTCCTTTTCTGCACAAAGCATCTGTGTTGGCAGTCCAGTCCAGTTTGTCATCCAGTTGCACTCCCAGGTATTTGTAGGTCTGGACAATCTCTACATATCCCCCTTTTATTGTTACTGTCTCAGTGTGAGGTTTGGACCGCCTGAAATCCACCACCATCTCCTGGTTGTGTATCACACCATGATACAAAGTCCTGGATTAGCATCCTGTACTCTTGTATTGGATGTCTGACGTGTACAGGGTGAACAGGACTGGAGAGAGTACTGTCCCCTGCAGTACTCCTGTGCTGCTGGTCACAGTGTCTGACCTACAGTTCCCCAGACGCACACACTGAGGTCTTTCATTCAGGTAGTTTGTAATCCAGCCCATTAAGGTGCAAGTCTACTCCTATCTCTGTCAGTTTGTCTCTGAGCAGCATAGGCTGGATGGTGTTGAAGGCACCGAAGAAGTCCAAGAATATTATTCTCACTGCACCATTTCCCTTATCCAGGTGAGCGAGAGCTCGGTGTACCAGTTAGATAAGAGCATCATCTACTCCTACCTTCTCTTGGTATGCAAACTGCAGAGGGTCTAGGGCATGGCGGACCTTAGGTGTTGAAGCAGCAGCCGCTCCATGGTCTTCATCAGGTGTGACGTCAGGGCGACTGGCCTGTAGTCATTCAGGTCTTGTGGATGTGTTTTCTTTGGAACTGGGATAATGCAGGATGTTTTCCACAGCTGAGGGACCCTCCCACATTCCCACATTTCTGTATGTCGGTTCATTAAGCATGCTGATTCATTGGTTCTTGGTTTGCTCCCCTCTGCTATTTATGTTGGTTAGTCCTTAGTTCTAGTCATGGGAGCATACTCACCATCACTCGTCCCCTGCCTGTTCCCTTTCTCCTTGTCTCGCTTGGCCCCCGAGCCAGTTTTCTGTTTTGAACTGCCTTTTGTTTGTTATTAAAGCCTTCCTGCACCATGTCGGTCTGCACCCATGCTTCCTTTCGCTCCTTCCTGCCTGGACAAGGCAGCACTGTTCAAGTTCAAGTTCAGTTTATTTATATAGCGCTTTTTACAACCAGGTTGTCACAAAGCAGCTTTACAGAGTCCA
>JBBIGA010085749.1:0-11471 GCA_037576975.1 Alestes dentex | reverse complement strand
ACAACCCTCTGCATTTATCCGGACTTGGGACCGGCACAAGGAATCACTGGCTTGTGACCTCTTATGGTTGCATTCAGTAAATACTAAGTGTTAAATGTTATTGAGCAGCACACAGAACTAATATTACACTATGTTTTGAAGCAACAGCAGTTTAAGACAGCGTGTTTCTGTGAGAACCTGTTTGCACACCTGTGTGTGTGAGCACGCTTGTGTTCATAAGGTTTCTCCATGTAGATGTTTAAGAGTGTGTGTGGGGAACCACAGCCCCGTCCCCCAGGACATGAAGCAGACATGGAGGAGACCCAGGCCCCAGACATCCAGAACACAAAAGTCCCGGGAGAACCACCACAGGGACAACTGCGGCCCCCACCCAGAAAAGGGCAGAGGAGAGGGGGGTCATCCGGCAGCCACAGTGCAGAAGCCCCAGGGGGCCGCGGCGGCAACCTGCAGGCTCCGGCCACACCAGGGCAGACCGGTCCCTGGGCCCAGAGATCCAAAGGCCCCCCACCCCCCAGCTGGGGCCCAACAAAGCCAGGAGGGCCAGGCCCCGCCAAGCGACTGCCGAGAGTGAGCCAGTACTCACCCAAGCATCCAGACCCAAACATTGAAAAACCACCAACGCACCGGTGGCCGGGGGCATCTTCCACCAGCAGGGTGTGGTGGTGGGGTGGGGGGGCCTGAGATGTTGAGTGAGGTGGAGTCTAAGGCCTGACCTGACACATGGACATAGACAAACAGGCACACATATACACAAGCATACGTTCCCACTAGGGCATTAACGACTTCAGATTTTCAGAAGTCGACTTATCCACCAAGATAGTCGAAGTCGAGTCGACTAGTTGTGGTGACGTCACACACATGCAGCGGAGGAACACAGATGTCCAACACTGAGCAACTTTTATTAAAGTTCTCTGTAACATTAACAGTCAACATACCTTGAATTTTCTGGTAAATTTAAGTGTAAACAGAAAGTGGGAACAGTTTAAGCGTCCTCTGGACTGGACGAGTCTCTGCAGTGCTAGCGTTAGCCATGTTAGCTAGCGGTGCTGTTTCAGATGCCGTGCAGAACGCTGGTACTGTTACTGTACTTTAATACTGACTTGCAGGTTTTGCAGGTCTCCGTGCTGTTTAATTTAGTGGAATTAGAGAGAGCTGGAAAGTTGTTGTGGTCTTTGTGGTCCCATTCTCTGCACAAGATTGTCTTCTGATAATTGAATACTGTTCCAAATGTACTGTCTGGCTAGGATAACTGTGGTAGTGGACATTAGCCAGGACCAGAAACAGTGAAAACTATTTTTCTATTGTCAGTATTACAATGTTAATACGTTATCCACTAACAAGGTATACCTTACATAGAATACCTTATATAGAGGTCATTTGTCTGTTTGTTACTTAGCTATTTTATATGTTAGCTCATTAACTGACACTCTCTTGCATAATAATCTAGGCATTTGTAGTTGTACTGTACTGAACTTAGGGTGATAAATGTCTTTTCTAAGACAGTAATATCAGCTGACAACCTACCCAGCATCTCAAAGCATCCTCTAGATCAAGTCACCTCTTGTTCTCATTCTGTCTCTCCACTTTTGTTTTAGTTGTTCTGGGCTAAAATATCACATATGGGATTTAAAGGCTCATTTTTCACAGTATTGTGTGCTAGGAAGAATGGCACAGAATACACTTTTGTCATAATTTCATCTGTCTCCAAAAAATGCCTTGTCAAATGTTAAATGGTGCCACTAACTAGTTGTAAAATGGTGGTAAGCATTAGCTTTTCTATTGGTCAGCTTTGCTCACCACAGAACATGTTTGGTTCTGAATGACGATTGTTTAGGTTTGAGTGAATATATTTGAACGACTGGAGTTGTAAGAACAGAAAGGAAAGATTTAACCTCTCCCGTGATGTTTGGATCTGAAGGTTGCTTGGATAATTAAAGGTTAGTTAAAAGGTATACTGCAGACCCAGAGAGTGCCACATCACACAGTACAGGTTAGATTCTGACTAAATGGTTACAAGCTAACATGTTTCAGAGAGTTCCTTGGATTAGGATACTGTTCTATGGTGTATAGGTAGTGTCTTTGCTATTCAAAACACAGCTTAGTTAGGGAGGCTAAAAGATCACAAAGGTGTGTGACTGGTTCCATGTTCTGTGGTGTGTGCCACAGGGCAGAGCCACTGTCATGTGTAGTTTTTCTGAGGTATTTTCTGGTCCTGATTATTTTCATCTTTCTGTCAGTGCCACCCATCAGTGTGCCTTCCTCAGTGAGTGTGTATGCACTCTTTAAACACTTTATACATTATTGGGATACTAAGACATATAAATCAAATAGAACAGCACTGGAATAAAGGCTCACTGGGTAATATGTAGGATCTGTATTTGAACAATGGACCCTACTTTGTGACCTACAAAACATATAAGATGGATAGGCTGTCATATAGTTTTTTTTCAGGATATCCTTCAGATTGCAGAGGGAGGAAGAAGAGGAAAAATATTTTTTTCCCCTGCACTCGTGCCCAACATCAGCATCCTTTCTCCATTAACATCCTTACTCTGTGCCAGCAGTGTAAAAAGAGATGCTCAAGTAAAGCTACAGTTTTTGACTGCCTTTGTGAGTCACAAATATTACACACACTCACACACACACACACACACACACAAACTTCAAAGGAAACGTGGCTTTTCAGGGAGCAGTCATGTTGGAAATTGAGAGCTCTAAAACTAGGTGCTGAGATGTGCAGTAAGATGACCAAGAGAGTGAGAGAGAGATAAGGGGGAGAGAGAAAGAGGAAGAGAGAGAGAAAGACTCATGCATAATATTAAAAAAAAACAAAAAACTAAAACAAAGCTTCATGGATTTCAACTTAATTCAGTTTAATTCTTATAGCTTTTTCACAAATTAAATCATTACAAAGCAGCTTTACTAATTGCCCTGGTCCCCTTAAGCAGCAAAGGATGACAGTGGAAAATTCTCCCAAAGAGCATAAGAGAGAAACCAAGATGCAAAAGGAGAGCCTCTGTTCAACAACGGATAGCAAACCTACAATTTCAGTGACAGTAATGAATTATGGAAGCGAAATGAACCTAACCATTACCTAACAGATTACTCTATCTTGATTTGTTTTGTGATTGAAAGGGTATAATATGTTGAGGAAGCCAGAGATTATTCTAATTTCTTGTCCTGATACCTGATCTTTGAGCTTTTTTTCCTTATCATGATGGGAGATTGTCAGTGGTCCAACTCATTTCTTCAAATGTTTGAAAACACATTGTGTCAGTACTTGTTGTGTACTCCAGCTATGTAGTACTTGAGTACAGCTTACTGTAAAGAGAACTGAGGAGCAATTTTATGTGTGTAGGAATTACAAAAGGAGACATGATGGTCTTTGATTAAACAAACAAAAAAAACTTATATGGTAGCATTATCCCTCCTCCTTTATGTTCCCATAACAAAAGTAAAACATCTTACTCTATATATCTTATTTAATGTCTGTCTCAAGTAAACTCAAGTTTAATGTCACAGTCTCTATGATACCCTTTTATAACATTTTTTTTAACAAATTGACTTTTTTGGAACTAGACTGAACCCTGGGCATTATTATGCCCTAACACTGTCGGTTAGTCTCCAGACTACAGCATCAGTCTATCAGGAGGATGTCTGTCTCTTCTGGGGTATGTATGACTGGTGATTATGTCAGCCCATCCCCCCTTGGTGGGGACTATATGGGTTCTGGTCTATGCAAAGTGATGCCTGGCAAAGGTACCTCCACCAGAGAAGGGGTGTCTGGAGCTGCATCCAGAAGCGAATGTCTGGGGAAATTTCTGGTGGACGTGGTTTCTGGTAGGCTGCCAGCTCTGAGTTAAAGGATATTGGCAGAAGTGAGTTATCAGTAGGCAGCTCATGGCTTGGCGGTTACGTTGTGTCCCCTGTGATTAGAAGGTCATGGGTTTGAATCGCAGGACTGCCAGTGGCACCATGGCAGGAGACACCTTTGTGGTAGCATGAGGTGTGTTTTGATATGACCACACAAAAGCACTGAGGCACTTGTTGAGGGACTGTGTACCATGCCACGACTTGAGAGCTTGCTTCATGGTCTGTACAAGTCTTTCCATGAGCCCATTTATAACCAGGTGATACAGCATGGACTTGATGGGTTTCGTTCTCTTCCATCAATGTCTTGGACTCTTTAGACACTGGTTTTGGGCCGTTATCACAGATAACCTTCAGTGGAAATGGCAGAAGATAGGCTGTGACCTGAAGATAGACCAGATGTCTCCTGGCATCCACGCAGCTTAGAGATCCAAAAGTGGGGTGACCCAATATCCATCATCGCTGTCCCTGATAGAACTCACACTGTATTATCATCACTCTCAGCTGCTCTGCTCATCTTGGTCATGCTCCATCTTATTTACATGTATCTTCTTATTTCTGTGAAAACCACCTTTCTCATAATCACTGTGCTTTTGGTGTGTTTTAAATAATAATAATAGTAGTAATAGTAGTAGTAGTAATAATAATAATAATAATAATAACAATAACTAATATAAATAAATCCATTAATTCTTTATAGCTGTTGTCCTTTTTCTTTTATAGCTGTTTTCCTCATTATTTACATCTTTTTTGATTACTTACTTTTCTTTTCTCCCTTTTTTCATCTAGTCTCCTTTCCTTCTCAGAGATTCCTCACTCTCATGGAGCAGCACTGTCCTCTCATCTGTCCCATCTTCCACACAGCAGAAACTAGCTTGCAGGCTTGTAGCAATATTAACATTACATTTTGTTACAATTATTTTGCGGACGCTTTTATCCAAAGCGACAAACCATATGAGGACACATTCAAGTTTCAGGACAGTGTGAGAATGAAAGGACAGTATTTAAGTGCTAAATCTTTATGTAAGAGCAGTGCAAGAATATGTTGCATAAGGAGAGGAGTTTTCAGGAAGTTTTTGAGACTAGAGAGGGATTCTGCTGCTCTTGTCAGCTTAGGCAGCTCAAAAGAAGAGAGTCTGGACTGAGTTTGCCTTGTGCAGTGGGATGGCAGAGCCAGATGTTCCTTGGAGGAATGGAGGGAGTGAGTAGGAACATAGAGCCTGAATGATGGGATAAAGGTGCTGAGTGCTGACCCAGATGTCACTTTGTATACAAGAGTTAGTGACTTAACCTTTATTCGGGCAGCCATGGGTAGCCAGTGTAAGTCAACCAGTGTTGGCTAAAAACCAGCCAAGCTGCTGCATTCTGAATCATTTACATTTGCGGGCTTTAGCAGATACTTTTATCCAAAGCGACTTCCATTCCCTAACTATATGGGACAGTCTCCCTGGAGCAACTTGGGGTTAAAGGTCTTGCTCAGGAACAAGATGGTGAAGATGGGATTTGAACCTCTTAGTGTCATGTCCCAGCAACGGCCGCTAGAGGCCGCAATTGGTTAATCGTAGTTAGGTTTTGCTTTTGACTTTTATTTTGGAAGGATTGAGTTTTTGTTAAGGAGTCACAGGTGTCTTTTGTCTGGATTATGTGTTTGTGTGTGGTGATTGGGTTTTGGGGTTTGACTTTGTGTATTTAAGGGGGTTTATGTTCTGTGTTATCACCATAGCTCTTTGTTTACTCCTGTCTTCGTTAGTTGAAGAAAGTATAGTATTTGAGTCTGGCTCTCATGCCAGTTTTTGGTTTGGTAAATAAAGAATTATGCATTTCAACTATCCTTGGTGTCAGTGTGCCTGCCCTGCGTGCAAGGAGAAGGAGGCCCAGCATGACACTTAGTCCAGAGTAGGGCTGCAACTATCGAATATTTTTGGAATCGAGTATTCTGTCAATTGTTTCATTAATTAATCGATTAATCGGTTTAAAGGTTTTTATTCAAACTCAACACTTTTATTAGAGCAAACTGTAAAACCTTTGGCTTATTAGCTCCAGAACTAAGCCCATGTAATGAACCTTTCTGTGAAACATTTATAATGGACATGAAAAAACTATGAAATACAACTTCACAAACATAGGTTAGCCTATTTGTCCTTATTAAGTTTTATCTTAATAAAAAAGGGAAAAGGGGTGTACCCTCTGCAATAGCCCATCTGAGAATAAAGTGTTACTAATAATCCAACTTAAACAGTACAGTTCAGTTTCCAACTGTATCCAGATGAGGTAGGTAGGTAGAGTAGAATGCAATGCTGCAGCACCTGAACCGAAAGCATCCTCACGTGAACTGTACTTCTCCAAGCAGGCTCGGAGCCTCTACAGGGTAATGTGTTTTTACGATTGCTAACTGATGTGAACGCTAGCACTTGCTAGAACGTGTAGTATTTGTAAATATTTGTAGGCTGTGTTATGACTTGATAGTGACAAGGCATGATAAGTAGCAAGAGAAGTAGCAAAATGCACCACGATCTTACTCCTCAACCAACCCTCCCTCCCTCCCGCGCACGCACGCGCAGTGCACACACACACAAAGATGAGTTACATCTCAAAACACGCCCTCCCCATACATAAGTACTGTTGTGGTAGGGCAGGTCCATTTTACAGTGTATACACTGCACTACGTTGTCCACCTTACGCAGTGTAAAATGGCCCCACACTTTTCTGCCTTTTACGCACACCGTAAAGATCTTCATTTTCCGCTATTCCCATAGAGAGCAAAATAAACGCACCATCTTAAATCTTTGAAATGCACGTCAGTTACAACAGTGATACCGGAGCAACTATTTCTACCGAGAATAGTAAATACAGAGTGGGAACATAATACCTTGTCACCAGTTTTTGTCTTCTACAAGTACTTGAGCCTAACTTATAATGAAGAGATGTTAGACTGAGAAGCAATTTCACACGGGCAGGTGTATTCAAATCTGAACCCCAGAACCAGCATAGTAATAAATGGAGACTAGACTGTATCTCAAAAATGACAAACATGTATGACCAGCACACAATAATACTATGTACAGTTGAAAATGAAAGTTTGGGCAGGCCTAATAAAATGAAAGAAAAAAAGTAAGAAACCCTCTGCATGGAACAGATTAAATTATCATTTTTAAATTAAATTATCATGGAACAGATTAACAGTTATCATTTACTTGCAGAATTTAACATATTAGCGGGAAAAAAACATAACACATAAATGGTAATCATGCAATGAAATTTGTAGAAATGGGTCATATTAACGTTGTTGTATACAATAGTAAAACAAAATTTGACCAGGGGTGCCCAAACTTACAGCTGTAAAAGCTTCAAGCAAGCAAGTTCAGTGCCTCTGCACGTAGGGCTTCAGTAAGTGATATCTGTTGATGAAGTTCATTCATCTTAAAAGAAAACTGAAATGTAATATGCAACATGTTTTATGCTCAAAAAATTGTTCATAGTATCCGCATAATCAACAGAATACAATATTGGGGTTGTTTAGCTTATGTTTTTCACCACCACTATAAAAGAAGAAATCACTTGTGACAGGCAGAATGATGATGGTGCTGGGATTGGTCAATTAACTGACTGATATTCAGACAAGCATATCTGTGTATCACTAAAGAAATTGGTAATATTTAGCGAACACTGGTGATGACAGCATAATATCTGAGTAATTATCTGCTATTATCAAAAGTATTAGATGTGAAACAGTTGATCGCCTTAAGCAATTGGATGTAAGTGCTACATCCTTTTATCAAATTTTTACCTAGGCTTTTTTATCCAGAAGTCTAAATCAGGACTAGAGGCAGGATTCAGTCCTGACAAAACCATTGTAGTCAAACCCAAAACTGAGTCAAAAAAGCAGGTTGGGCCAACAACATGGAAAAACTAGTAACTTGGACACTAGAGAGAGCAAAACAGAAATAACTAGCATGATGATAATAATATTTTTTCCATCTCTTCATTTCTCTCTTGCTGTTTGAGATTTTCAGAACAAACATTTAACATTCCAAAAGGCACAATCATTAACATTATAAGAAAGTTCAGAATGTTCAGGGAGAACACCCAGCATTTCCTAAAGAGTCCTTAACAACTTAGGACAACAAAGAAAATCCTTCATATTACTGGTAAAAACCTACTGCATGACCTACAGGATGGCCAGGACAAGTGCGTTAGTGGCATCTGTAAGATGAGCACTTAATAAACAAGGACTTTCGGAAACAGTTCTATGGACTGATGAAACTAAATTGTGACTGTTTGGGCTCATGGATATGTCTAGCATGAGGCCAGGCTTATGACCAGATTAGTACCATCCCCACAGTTGGGTCACTGATGATGTGGGGATGTTTTTCTGCTGGAGAAACTGGCAGTTTTGACCATGTAATTACCATCATTCCTAGAAATACCATATGATTTTAAAAAGGAACATGATGCCTTCTGTTCAGAAATTGCATCTTGGTGACCATTGGACTTTCCAGCAAGACAATGATCCCAAACACTCCTACAAGTCAACCAAAGCTTGGTTGAGAAATAAATCCTGGAACGTCTCCGAGTGGCTTACTCAGACCCAAGAGTTACATCCCAATGAAAATCTTTGGTGGTATTTAAAGAAGGCAATCATGTCTTGAAGAGAGATTTTATATGAAAAGAAGACTCAGTCTGCAGAGAGATCCTGCAGATCTGCCAATCCTTCATATCTGTCTTTGGGCTGACTGCTTCTGAATTTAATTTACAATTTTATTACAAAGTTTAGGTTATCTACCCTTCAAGCAAATCGACCAAAACCTAATGATGAATCTTTGTTTCATCTCTCCGGGACCCTCGATTGGGTGTGGAAAGGCCCCTTGAATGACCTTGCACCACCACTATGCAAATTAACTTATTCCCAATATTCATATTCATTCATGCATATTCGACCATGACTTCATATATTTGGCGACATCTTGTGTCCAGTGCAGGTTAATACATTCTGTGTATAGTAATTCAATTGGGCTTGTAAAGTAAAATAAATAAAGTGGCCCCTTATAGTCATGCGTGAACACACCACAGCAAACAGTGTGAACAATGTGACATTCTTTCTCTGCATTTAATCCATTTAACAAGTGAAGCAGTGGGCTGTCACCAATGAGGGCCGTTCGGAGAACAGTGTGTGGGGACAGTTCCTTGCTCAAGGGTACCTCAGTGATGACACTAGCAGTCAGTGTGTGTGTGTGCATTTGTGTGTGTATGTACAATTTTTCACACTGAGCTGAGTAATACAGTTAAGTGGAACAGTGCCACATTGAAGAGCAAGCCTGAAGCCTCTCGTCAAAGGACACTGATAATGTATTGCCTGTTGTTTGGCAACTCTAATGTTCTATCATATCACATGATCAGGATTACTCTGTCTGCACTAAAGCTTCTTAAATGCAGACAGAGCGAATGAAAGCATCTGACAGAACTGGCTGGGAAAAACAAGCCTTTGTGCACTATTTACTCTACACCAGTGGCAACATGTAGCTATTATGTTGGACTATAGATTTCAAAACGTGTTCATAAAAAGAATAAAAAAAAAAACACGACTAAAATAATACACATTTTTGCTATTGACCCTGTGAGTTTTCCAATAGTGTTTTAAGGATAAGCTAATGCTGGTGCACATTAACAGTTTTTGACTATTCAAGATAAACATGAGCATGCAAGCTTGTAAATTACATTCCATGTTTTATCTGAATATTATAGACATTGCATTGCTATCAACAGCTCTCCTTAGCTGTTCGTGTCATGTTTATTGCATACAATATTTATTGTATGCAGTAAACATGACATGAACAGCTAAGGAGAGCTGTTGATAGCAATGCAATGACATCTCTGCGTGTATTATGGTACCATTTAGGCATTTTCAGACTCAGAAAAACATAGAGATCAATTAATTAAAGGTTGGCCATTGTGACATCACCTCATGCTGGCAGAGAGCCATAGAAACGCTACAGCCTGGAGGGAGAGAGTGATTTGAGGTTTCAGTAGAATTTGTTGGCACAGATCTGCCTAAGGGCAAAAGTTTGGGTACTCTGCTCTTTAGTTACGAGTATTGTCACCCCTCTTGTTATGAAGAAGGTATTGGTACCTCTGTCTTTTTTGAACAGTTTTTACCTACACCCTCATCTGTGAAACCTTTGTAAACACTTAGCAACAACTTAGCAACCATAGCAACCAGCTAGCTACACCTAAGCAAATATCTGCAATGCACTAGCAACTACCAGTCTAGTTAATGTGTGTATTGTTGTGGCTAATCGGTGTACCAGCCATATTGGTGGAATGTGATTTTAACATGATATTGTGTAGATATATTTTTGTGAGATATTTGATAGATAATGAACATTATATACATGATAAAATGCCCCAGTTGTTTTAATGTTTTTATTGTGTCAACTACATGAGGTGTTGAGAACCTCAAAGTAAACTGCAATAATTGCCATTTAGAGTTCTCTGGATTGTTTTGAAAGCACAGTGATGTGATGTTATTTTGAAAAGTGTTCCTTGAACAGACATGACCTGTGAAAATATTAATAAATGATAAATGATAAAAATGTAAAACACAAACACAAAAAGTTCCACCACCATTACCACCATGTTTTCAGTGCTTTTCTTCTTTCTTGAGGTGATGCAGCCAGCTTCATGACACCTTCTTCCCCAGTGACCAATTTTTCTATTTATTTTTTGTGTTTATTTATACATTAATGTAGGTGAAACTCTTCATTTTAATATAATAAATTCAGCTGTGATTAAATGAGTGGTGCATTGCTTTAAATGTTGCAAGCATTAGCAAGTTACTGTTAGGAACAAACTAATAGGAACAGCAGGCATATTTAGTTCTCAGTTTCACATTATTCTGCCATGTGGCCAATATAGTCTTTGATATAGTAAATTCTGTTACTAATAATATCTGTGTGAGAGACACTGGGCTCAGATTAGAATTAGGTTCTGAATATTTTGAGCCCCTTTTTTACCCTCACTGCAAATATATATAGACCACCATACTCTAAATCAGGGGTATTCAAGTAAAATTTAGAGAAAATGTGTGTGTGTGTGTGTGTGTGTGTGTGTGAGTGAGTGTATCAACATTGCATGTAATTAATACTTGTCTGTCGTCTGTCAAATCAAGTTAATTCAGTACAATTCAAAAACATTTTTGACAATATTTATTGTCAAAGCTTGAATTTTTTGACTCAACAGTCTCAACCAATTTTACAGAAAATTCAACACATCTTAACAGCTGAACAGTTTTAAAGGCTCACTTTCTTCTTTCTCTTTCGGCTTTACCCTTCAGGGATCGCCACAGCTAATCATCTGTCTCCATTTAGTTCTATCTGCTGCATCCTCAACTCTCCCACCAACTAACTTCATGTCCTCTTTCACCACATCCATAAATCTCCTTTTTAGTTTTAAAGGCTCACTTTCTTCCCCTTATATTCAACTCCCCCACAACTCCGTCTGTATCTCTCCGTTTCTCACTCAGTCATCGGACTGAATGACTATAGACCTGTCGCCTTGACGTCTGTGGTCATGAAATCCTTTGAACGCCTGGTTTTAGCCCATCT
>JBBIGA010085738.1:0-30127 GCA_037576975.1 Alestes dentex | reverse complement strand
GGTGCTTGGGAGAAGAACTTGCATCGTAAGTGCTACCGATGTGAGGTATGAGGACGTGTGGGTGTGTGTGTGTGTGTGTGTGTGTGTGTGTGTGTGTGTGTGTGTGTGTGTCTGTAATGTAACATGCTTCCTACTCATTGAGATTTACAGCAAATTAGTTTCTTTGATTAGAGTGAATAGTTCTTCAGCTTCTGATTTATTGCTCCCTCTTTGAGGCCTGAGCAGAAGATTTTTTTTTTAAGAACAGAAATAAACAACAGCCATCAGGTGTATGTCATGCAAGATGTGTGGAGTTTTTTGGAAACAATTTTTTGTTGTATTAATACCTTCCCTTAACGCCTTATGCTTTCTCTTTGCATCACTGGAGTTACTAATGTTTTAGGAACTGTGTTGTATATAATAGTGAAGTAATGATATTTTGTAAAGGGATTTTACTGTTGTTTTTTTATGTAAATTTGTGTGAGTATTAAAGTGTCCAATTTATTTATTGTTTGTTTGTTTGTTTGTTCCAGGATTGTAGCCGTCCTCTCTCCATAGAGGCAGACGCTGATGGTTGTTACCCATTGGATGGAAGAATTCTGTGCATGAAGTGCCACACACAACGTGCCAAGCAGGCCAGGCAGTGATTGGAGGAGACCCATATTCCTCATGCTGAAACCAAATCTAAGATACACAATTGACTGTGCTTTGATTTTGTGGTTGCCACATTGTTTTGTGTGTTTTTTGTTTCCTTGCCCTCTCCTGTTTTCCTCTGTCCATCTGCTTAGCTTCATCAGCAAGCCCAGGGTTTAGTAACTTTATTGGCACTGTTGTTTTATGCATGGCCTTTGGAACCCTTTTTGCCTTCACAGGCCTTGCTAGAGTTTCTCAAAGGACTTCATAGCTGATTGACTGCAAAATCGTGAGCACGCCACCTCGGCTTGTGACTGGTTGAATTTTTAATACTGACACTGATGATTTCACATGTTGTACAATTGAAAATTTGAGTGGTGAGAGGTTATGGTTCGCTATTGATATTGGACCCATCTATGACTGACTTCTCTGGCTGGAACAGTGCAGAGGTAATGTACTGTACTGACGCCCCAGCACAACTGTCTGCCTTCATTAATGCCTTCAACTCCCAGCGTGCCTCGCACAGGAAATAAGCAACTCTCATAAAATCTACCCCTGCCTTGCAAAAAAAAAAAATGAGGATAGAGTTAGTGTTGCCTGTCAGTACTAGCATTACTAAAATAGTGAATCACTCCAACTATCTGATACAGTATTTCAGTGTTTTGACACTAAGTGTTTTGGGAATTTAGCGATTTGAACAAATGGAAGTTGTGCTTGCACAGATGCATGCAACAACTGGTAGGGCTTAAAAAATGGAATGAGGTGGGCCAGGCTTCGTTTGTGTTTGTTTTGCATGCTATGTTTATTGAACAAAGAATGTATGATCAAAGTAAAAAAGCACATTGTTTGGAAAAATGACATGCATACTAACATACCTAAGATATATGATTCAAAATATCGCAGTGCTTTGCACTGAGAACAACTTTGAAGTAAATTTGACAGTTTTAATGACCTCATATAAGCATGTGTTATCAACATGTGACTCTTCATGCCATGGAATGTCCCTCAAAAAAATTCCATATGAACATTGCTCAGTTATATTATGAGGTGTGTTGTAACAGTTACAAAATATTTCAGTATGTTAGACAGTTGGCTAGACATAAGAGGTCTATTTAGAGACGAGACTTAGTCGCAGCTTTAACAACACTATTAGAGTAATGGCTATGGTTAGAACTTTTTGCACAAATTCCTTAAAGGACCCATTAGTATTAGTGAGAGAAAAATATATCTCTCATGCTACTGTTAAAAAAAAACAAAAAAAAAACACCACTTGATGCTACCTTAAAATTACAGCACAACTCTAGAAATGAACTTCTTAAAAGTTCTAAATATTTTGTGGAAAATGCGTAACATTCCCTGAAAATGCATACATTTTAATATCTCTGCCTTCTTCAGCTGTTCTTTTTATATTTATGATCGTTAATGTTCTGCACAGTATTGCACCGTCTCAAGACATAATCCCCTTTTCCACTGCAGCCTTTCTTCACCTTTTTGGTTTGAATACACAGTCTCTCACTGTTGTACCGTCATGTAACTTTTTTTTTCCCCTTTTTAAAATATTATTCCTGCTCTTCGTTAAAATTCCTGTAATTCCTGATGCAATCAAAAAGGATGGACACCGTTCTTTCAAAAAAAAAAAATTAATGACCATATATTATTTTATGATTTATTTAGTCTAATCAAATTTGCTCCCAGTTAGCATGTGTCTTACTGTTGTGCATGTATCATCATGGTACTGCAATTTACAGTATGTGATGGACCTCCATTTTGACACTTTTGTTTGTCTTTCATTCATTTGCTACATATATACAAGTGCTTTGTTATTTTTGCATACTGAGCAGTTAAAGTCCTTTATAAACATGTGAATGTGTGTATGTTTACGGTCTAAGGTATGCCAACGTGTTATTTTTTGCAATCAAGCTCTCATTTGTACTGTATTATAAAATAAAGTTTAAAAAAAGTCATTCGAGTTTATAAGCTGCTTCCTCTGAGAAAGGAAATAAGTAAAGGAAGTTAAAGTTGCCTTGGGTTGAACGCTGTTGGTTCATCATATTTTCCAGCTGAATTTGAAAAAAAAAATTCTTAGACCGGAATGCAGTTTTATGCTGTTTTTTTTGTTTGCAGTTTAATCAGTTCAAGTGAATATATACACTAAATTCACGCACATTAGAAGAGCCCTGACCTCAACCCCATCTAACATCTTTGGGATGAACTGGAACGGGCCAGGCCTTCTCGTCCAACCTCATAGATGCTCTACAGAATGAATGGACACACATTTCCACATAAACTCCAAAATCTTGTTGAAAGCCTTCCAAGAAGAGTGGAAGCTGATATAGCTGCATGGGGGGAACCAACTCCATATTAAAGTCTATGTATTTGAATGCAATGCTATTAAAGTGCCTGTGGGTGTAATGGTCAGGCGTCCCAACACTGACCATATTTTGTCCATATTGTGTTGAAACGGAAGTTTCGATCCAATCACGAATTCCTTTGTTGACGAACAGATGAATGGACAGGGGGTGGGAACAACTAGCAGCTATCTACAGCACCCTCAGCCAATCGTGTTGAATGGAGTTAAATTTAAAGGTATTGATTGGCAGCGCTCTGAGCCAATGGAGTGTATATATGATAAGATTGACAGTACTCTAGCCCAATGGTGCTGGGAACCAAGATTTACCGCCCTTCCTAAACTGCCGCACCTGCCCTCAGGTTTGAAACAAACTTTCCTCAATACTATTTTTTTATTTACTTACTTACTAGTTTTTGCTAGCTTACATGCAACAACATCTTACAAATGTATATTAAAATATATATTAGAGTTAATAAATAACAAATCTCATACTGTAACCCTCTGTAGACAGTAGGTTTTGTGAGGTTTAACCTCCACTTTCAAAATATGAAATATTCGGGATATTCATGTTTAGTAACAACTTTGAATCAATGCTTTACAGTTTTGCAATCCACAGTAATGGCTTCCTATTACTGCAAAACTGGTTTTGAAATTGGTATTGAATTGATTTCACAGCAATTCCAAACTTTTGAATAGTAGTGTGTGACTCTTTTCAAAGTACAGAAACAAAAAGAGAAGATTGTTGCTAAGTTTCTAATAAATATGATATGAAATATGATGTGTGTGTGTTAGCTAAAAATATGCCATCATTAATTAATTGCTATAGGTTAGAAATGAACATAGACCCTTCCTTGTTCATGGACATGCCAGGAAGTGACCACAGAGCAGCCACATTGCTAAAACCCTGCTGCTCAGTGGTGATTGCGTGGCTGTTTTTGCACGTGAAAAATGCCTGAGCACCAGAGCTTAGTAAATCTGGCCGTGTGTGTAATGTGTGCAAATTTGAAGTGCACATACAGTTCTGTGCAAAAAGCCCTAGGCACCCATGCAAACTGTTTAAAGTTATTCCTCTCAGCGCGTAATAATCGGTCTTTATGCTAGCAAAGCTGTAAAAAGTATCAACATTTGTTTTGTTTGTAAGAAAGTAATTCATATTTTGTGAGTTGGTAAGGAGAACACCAGATTTAAGATAAGATAACCCTTTAGTAGTCCCACAAGTGGCAAATTTACATAAATACAGAAATTGGCATTGTTGAATTACTACAGGATAATATAAAAAACACACAAATACACATTGGAGAGTCCTCAGTTGCTTTGTAGCAGCAGACATTGACAGAAACAGTAATAATACTTTTGCACATTGCACGCAATAAAATTTTAGCTGAAAATGCCTCATTGCAAATTGCTCCAGAAATATTGCACACAAGAGAAACTATTTCACTTATCGTTCCTCAGTGTTTGGATGTGTGTGTTTGCTTGTGTGTGTGTAGTCAACTGTGAGGTGATGGTTGTAAAGTCTGGCAACTGGAAGGAAAGCCCTGCAGAATCTCTCCGTCCCACATCGTGGGTGCAGCAGCCTGTCACTGAAGGAGCTGCTCAGTGCTGTCACAGTGTCTTGCATGGGGTGGGAGATGTTGTCCAACAGGGATGAAAGATGGCATCCTAGAACACAGCTGGCCCTCCGGATCAGCCTGTTCAGTTTCTTTCTGTCCACAGTGGAGATACTGCTGCCCTAGCAGACATGATAAAAGATCATTGAGATAGTACTGACTGAGTCAAACCAGTTTTCTGATGGTAACTACAAGCAATTCTGGGCTCCAAAAAGAACACATCCAAGACTGCTAGTGGCACCTCTGAGGTACCCTCCCCACAAACTGCTCCCCGGGCACTTTCATGCTGTTCACACTGTGTGCTGTGGTGTGTTCACATATGACAGACCGGTCACATTACACTTTCAACGCACTGATATACTGTACATAAAATCACTATTTACTTTATAATGTTACGTAACATAGGGCAGCACGGTGGCGCAGGGGTTAGCGCTGTTGCCTCACAGCAAGAAGGTCCTGGGTTCGACTGGGCGCAGGGTCTTTCTGTGTGGAGTTTACATGTTCTCCCCGTGACTGCTTAAGTTTCCTCCGGGAGCTACGGTTTCCTCCCACCGGCAGAAACATGCATGTATTGGGGATAGGTCAATTGAGCACACTGTGACTGTGAATGTTTGTCTGTCTCTGTGGCCCTGCGACGTGCTGGCGACTGTCCAGGGTGTACCCCGCCTTCGCCCATAGTAGCTGGGATAGGCTCCAGCCCCCCCTGAGTGTGGGACAAAGGGGTAGAAGATGGATGGATGTTATGTAACATGAAAAACACAGCTCATCTAAACATTATTGTTTTTAAATATTATGTAAATTATGTTTATTTACAGGTGCACAGTAGTGTATGCACTGGAAGTTAATTAGATAACAACAGCAAAAGTGCCTGAATACTCATTTCTATTTACTGAACATAGTCTCTTACTGCGACTTGCACTGCCTCTAACGCAGTCAAGCAGGTGTGTCCTACACTCTGTCTTTTTCTCAACATGTTTGGCATGCAGCAGTCACCGAACGTGCTCTGTCCCATGCAGTGTGTGACGTGGTGCGTCACCTCTCAGACGTGTCCTCTCCGTCTATCAGTTCACACCAGCCTCACACTCCACTGATAGCACAGAGTGTCGACGTATGTGTGTGTGTGTGAGAGAGAGAGAGAGAGAGAGAGAGAGAGCGGTTCAGTACAGCTTGACTGACCTTGAAGAGATCCGCCCTGCGAAAGAAAATAAAGTCACAAATCGCGCTCGATTTACTCACTTGTTTCCTGTCACTGAAAAGTCTGGCTCTTGTTGGGGCCTCTGGAGCAAGTTTGTTCTTGTGGTTTCTCAGATGAACGGATACTTCCTTCAAGTCGCGTCGAAACTGCTGAGGCGCGCATTATCTCATTCTTATAAACCCACACGAGGTCTGTTAAGAGGGCCAGATGACGGAGTGAGAGAGAAAAGAAGAAACAGAGTGGGGTCTCTGGGAAGGGGCCAGGTCATTGGGCTTTATCAGCATATGAAGAGGGGAGCAGAGTGGGTGATGAGGAAAGATAGCGCTCGCATGACTGCGAGGCTGACGGAAGGAGAGATTCCGGCGAAAGGAAGAACAGGCGCAGATGTGTGCAGGACCCTGATGGAGAAGGAATTCTGATGTTTGAGAACCTTTGAAAACAAGTGAAAAGAACAAGATGGATCAAAACTCACCCGTTCTGCAGGTACAGCTTGCAATGATCAGATCTTCCACCGCAAATACACATTTATGCTACCAGTAACAATTTTAACTTGCTCTATTACTCAAACCAAAATGGTCTGAAATATTCTGAGAAACGTCTGAGAAACTTGGACAGTTATTTAAATGCCATATTCGCTTATATGTACTCACTCGTCCATGTATTTTCAGAATTCAGGCATTTGCTGAATTAACTGGAACTAACTATTGCAGTCTGCTTTTAACTACAAAAAACAATATATAGTTCTGGTGACTATTCATATGGCATCCTTAAAAGGCATTTTGAATGAACATAAACAACAAAGCATGGAACACAGCAAAACACTTCACCAACCCCTGGTCCCTCTTCAGGTACCTCTCCAGCTTCTTTCACCAGAGCAGCCCGAGTCCGAAGAACCAAAGTCATTGGACAGGAGACAAAGGATTAAGCTCCTATTGGTTCTCTTGGTCTCCTCCCTCATCGGCACACTCATAGGGTTGGGGTTCTATTACCGGTGGAAGACCATTGAAGGTAATAAGATGGAACATAGAACATTTGTGGTGGTGTATCAGTGGCTCTCAGTCCCAACATGTAGAAGTAGAGCTGAAAATATGAACTGTCTGAGATGCCTTGAAGACTGACATATAAAACCTAGTTAATTCATGCTGTGATGGGCCGCTGGACGATGTTCGTGTGCTAACTAATTATCAAGTACTGGATGATCATTCTAGTGCATCAGATATATTGGTCTTAGAAAGTTTGTGAACCTTCAGAATATTCTATATTTCTGCATACATATGTCCTAAAACATAATCTGATTTAATAAAGGCTCAAAAGAAGACACAGAGAACATAATTTAACTAATGAGACAAAAGTATTGCGCCAAATCTTTTATTTTTTGAGAACAATCATTAATCAAAAGTATGTAGCCTCCAGCATTAGCACTTAATTTGAAGATGAAATTAGGTGTTAGGTGTTCTCAGTCAATGGGAAAACAGATGTGAGCAGGCACCCTGTTTTAATTAGAGAAAGGGATCTACCTGTGTGAGTGATAGTTACAATACATGTTTGTGGTATTGTATCATGGCATAAAAAGAAAGACATTTATAAGGAAGTCAGAAAAATAGCTGACTGCTCTCCAAAAAGAATGTTACTTCCCATCTACAGTCATGTGGACAAGCCATAAGTCTTTTTGAAAAACATTTTGTGGACTGATGAGACCAAAATGAGACTTTTTGCTTAAACCGAGAAGATTTTTGTTTGGCGAAAGGAAAATTTGAGCATAAGAACCTTAGAGTATCTGTGAAACATGGTGGTGGTAGTATTGTGATTTAAAGAAGAATAGTGTTTTAGAATGGCCAAGTCAGTGTCTTGACATTAACCCTACAGAAATCTTGCAGAATAACCTGAAATGAGTAGTCTATGTGAGGAAACCCACCAGCATCCCAGAGCTGAAGCTGTTCTGGATAGAGTAACGGGTTAAAACACCTCTCAGACGATGTGCAGGGCTTGTCAACTGTTACCGCTGAGTTGCAGTTATTGCTTATCTAGGCTATGTTTAATAAAATGTGAAAATCAAATTGAGGTCAAATACAGAAAACTCTAAAGAGTCCATAAATGTTCAAGCCCCCTGCAAATATATTTGTCCCATTTAAAATCTTCCTGCTTATTAGAGAACCCGTATCAGAGAAAATGATTTTTCCTTTTTTATTTAATGTAAATGGTATTGTTAACTCTCCAGTTCTTCATACAGATCAAATATGCAAACTAAGCTGCAAAAACAACCCATTTCAAGACATCATGAAAAGTTATGCATTTACAAATAATTGCCTATTCAGCCTACTGCAGTTTAACCCCAGCCACAAGTTATTGATTTTAGAAAGAGTGATGTTTTTATGACAATGTTTATTGAATAAAACCACACAAACATCATAAAATTAAATTGCAAGGAAAAGGTAGGGTGTGGACCCTTTAAACATAACAGTGAAAACACATTGCTGTTTACACACTTATGTACTTGTCATTGTTCTGTATTTGAACTTGTATTTATATATTTTTAATGTTTTTTTCCATTTGTTTCCAATCCCCCCACCCCATACCCTAACACCCCCATATCTCATCTCCTCTAGCCCCTGTTCCCTGTCTTTCTCCAGCATGTCTGAGAGTAGCAGAACGTTTCTCTGCTGTCATGGATCCTTTTTCTCGACCTTGTGATTACTTCCTGTTTACCTGTGGGGCAGGGATTTCGACCATCAACAGGGGGAGGCAGCGGGGAAAGGTCTTTTCTCACAATATCACCACAGGACAGGAGAGGATGGGGTGGACAGGGAGAAGAGGAGGAGGAGGAGAAGGAGGAGGTAGAATGGACAGAAAATCGGATACTGAAAGAGAAGAACATGAACTGCCTGGCAGGTTACCAGACAGACACACAGCTTTGCTTCAGACACTGAAAGAAATCCTGGGTAAGTCAGTATAGCCCCACCCACAGGTCTGAAACAGGGCCAAGTTAACTGTCCTTGTTTTAATGTGGTCCAGTCTAGTCTTGACTGTACACTTATAAAGATGCCAAAACAGTTAATTGCAGTAATGCCTTAGAAGAACCATTCTTGATTCCCTAAAGAACTTTTCAGATTATGTTTTTAAAGGTTTTTCAGCCTTCAGCTCTACATGCTGTATCTGTCACACTGGTTTCCCCATAGGTTGGGAAAATGAACAGGAGACCCATGCTGAAGCAACTGGACATTAGGTTTAACAGATGGATAACGTTGTTCAACCACATTTTCACCTGTCACATCTGTAGCATATGATTGTTTACAGTGTATCTATGTTCATTAGCCTGTTCTGTCCAAGCACACTAATAACAGAAGACCTATAGAGTTGTTGCAGCACAGGTCTTCTGTTCTTTTACTTAGTGCTACAGATGTGGCAGATGAAAGTTTAAGTGCCTGAACATGGCTTCTATTATTAGTGTATTTTGAGTGAAAAGGGGCAGCTGGTGGCCTTGTGGTTACGGAGTTGCCCCTGCAATCAGAAGGCTGTGGGTTGTGTGTTTGAATCCCAGGACTTCTCGTGGCTCCACTGAGACCCTGTTGGTGGCAGTCCATTGCTTTACTTGGTGAATGGGTTGAATGCAGAGAAAGAATTTCACATTGTTCTCACTGTGTGTTGTGGTGTGCTCATACGTGACTGTAAAGGGGTGCTTTACTTAACTAAATACAGGGAAAAACTCTAAACAATCATATGCTACAGATTAGGCTGATAAACTTTAGAGAGTATAGGGTACTGGGCAACTTATGCTTTAAGCTAGAAGGCCACACCCCCCTCCTGTTTCTGGTGTGGGGCAGAGGCAGGCCTGCGGGATAGAACCGAGGAGGAGATGGGGAGCTGGTGATGGAAGAGATGGTAGAGATGGAAATGTAAAGTTGAGACTAGACTTGAGCACATCACAAGTTGATGACAGTTATCTCTACAACATCAACTAATCTAACCGAACAAAAGTATAATGAAACATCTGTCCCTCGGTTTCTGAACTGTGTGTGATTAGAATCTCCTTTGAGGGGTGCTTCCATGACCATGGAGGAGAAAGCACAGAGGTTCTACAAGACCTGCACAAACTCAAAAACCGCAGAGGGAGTGAACTCAGCACGCTTCCTCAACCTTGTTGAGCAGGTACACACACATTATACATCTGAAGACATTGTATCTAAACTGTGTTGTTTGTTAATATCGTACATTCTGCTTAATTTGGAGGTCAATAAATCTGCATCTCTGTCTGACCCTGTAGCTTGGAGGCTGGGCAGTATCTGGGAAGTGGACTCAGCCTGATTTTAACTCCATTCTGGCTCTGCTGATGGCAAAGTACAACACCTTTCCTTTCTTCAATGTATATGTGGGTCATGACCAAAGAGAGGGTCAGAACAATGAAAGCCAGCGCTACATCCAGGTACTTGATAATGGCTATGCCATGTAGTGCACTTAAAGTACTCTAGAGAAAATAATTATTCTTTCTCAGTGTAATTGTATAGTTTTAATGCCACTCATGCCATCATATGCAAATGTTTACATACCCACAGTCAAATTACAAATAGCTTTGTTGATGATTTTCATGTTTAGTTAAAAATTAGTCCTCTGCAGGGAACAAATAAAAACGTGATGTGATTTCTTTGCTAATTTTAGTGAACAATCTGATAGTATATTGGAAAAAAAACCCCATAAAATATGCCATAGCCTTTAGCTAGACCATTTTTTAGAATGCACAGAAGTGTGTTCTCTGTAGATGATGTGACATGCATATAATTACATAACTGATCATTTTCCTATTTAAACACCCTTAATAATTGAGTTTTTGTTAATGTTGGTACATTAAGCTACTTGTTAGAAGTTACTTTCAAAACTTTTTTACAAATACATGAAATTTTATGTGTTCAGTATGGTTTGAATGAGGTCAGACCTGGAAATCATATTTAGAGACATTAGTAATGCATTTGTACAGGTTTGAGCAGTTTCAGTCTTGCCACTGTGTGTTTTGTGTTGTGCATTTTAATGTTTCGACCTCATGATCTTTGCACTCTGAAACTGTGAAACCTAGTTTTAGAGAGCACTTCAATCTTCGATGTATTTAAACAGTACCATCTGATTTTTTACAGATTGACCAACCAGATTTTGAATTCCCTATCGACTGGAACAGTGTTGAGCTCAGATCCAAAATTAACATACAGGTAGGGCTGTGCATCCTTTAAGCCTTATGTATTATACTTGTTTTGACAGTGCAACTGAAACATTCTTATGATCTAGAAAAGACAAAGACAAATGTATTGGCCAGGTTTAATGAAATGCTTTAGCTCTGACTAGCTCTGTTACTGATAATGTCCCTTTCTTTTTCTCCTTCTTAGACTTTGCGTCCATTCTTATCATCCTGTAGGCAGCTGTTGGATTCATTGGATGTTCCCTCCTCAGCCACTTCTGAGCACTGTGGCCGGTATTTGTCTCTATGTTCAACTCTAGTTACATCTACATCGCCTCTTACCTACCGACTGAGTCAAAAACTCCTCTACCATAGAATTACCATCCAGGAGCTACAGGCAAGTGTTTATTATCAGTTAAAAATTAAATATGTGTGTGTGTGTGTTTTCCCTAAGATTTTGAGTAGTATTCTCTCTCTTTTTCTCTATAGCTGGCAGCCCCTGCTATTAATTGGCTCCTCTGTCTTCAGGCCATCTTTCATCCTCTTCCTGTCACCCCATCAAATTTTGTTTTATTGCATAATCTCCCTTACATCCTTCATATGTCCCAGACAATCAGTGAATGGAAACATAAGACTGACAGCAAGGGCAGGTGAATCATACATTATTTCAGGAGTATAGCAGTCATTATATAAAAAATGCAACATTATTTCTAGCTCCTGCAAAGAGTATATGAATACATGAGTTTGTGAAATTTGTTTTCAGGGATCCCCTTCATACATATATGATCCTGAAACTTCTGCAAACACTCCTCCCTGCTCTGGACTCCAAGATTTCCAAGATCATGAAAAATTTCTTGGTAGCCATTGACAGACGAGAGGAGGTATTCCTGTTTGATCATCTACCACAATATTTCATAAAAACCTGTTTATGAACCTGATCATGACTTGTGAAGTCTCTTGTGCCCCTTCTTCATTTCAGGATGTCCCACGCTGGAGACAATGTGTCCTACAGACAGTGAAAGGGTTTGACACACTGCTGAGCCACGTGATAAGGGAACAATATGCCAAAGAAGAGGTATGACTACTATATCATGATGCAATAAATGATATAAAAATGGTAGATAGATGGATGGATGGGTGGGTGGATGAATAAGTGGTTGGGTGGATGGTTGGGTGAATGGATGATTGGGCAAAATGAGACATGTGTGTATGGATTAATGGACTGATAAATGAATGAGTTGATGGATGGATGGATGGATGGATGGATGGATGGATGGATGGATGGATGGATGGGTAGGGGAGTGGACAATAAATGCGTGGACAGGTGGCTGGATGGATGGTGGATAGGTGGTTGAATGAATGGATGGGTAGAAGGGTGTATTTGTAATGGATGGATGGATGATGGATGGATATGGACAGATTTATAAAAGGAAGGAGTGTGGATGAGTGAATGGATGGATGAATAGGTGGGAGAGTGGATAATTGAACAGATGATGGATGGATGGATGGATGATGAATGGACAGATAGATGGACGGATGAGTTGGAGAGTGGATGGATGATAAACGGATGCTGAATGGACAGAAAGATGGATGGATGAGCTGGAGAGTGTTTAAACAGATAGTTTGGCAGTTGTCAGTGACACATTTACTGCATGATTTGAGTCTACCAAAGCTCAGTACGTGTTTCCCATTTATCATACAGCACACTTTTTAACGAATTGCTATCATAATTATAATCCCTCTCCTCATTTGCCAGGCTGAGGAGTTGATGCATGATATATACTCCACTTTCAAGGCTCAAGCAGATCACCTGGGCTGGAGGGATGAGGAAACACAGACTTCTGTTTTGAATAAGGTAAAAGGTAAAACAGTAGTCAAGCATTATGACTTTCTCTGAGTGGACCATATGAATCTGACAACAAATATAACACAATTAGTTCTCTTTCTCTTTCAGGTTAAATCTCTTAGTCCACGACTCTCTACTAAGACTGAAATGCTTGATGATTACTATACAGAGGTATTAGTGAGTTAAAAAATAAATAAAATTCTGGAATTTCCAGTTTTGTTTATAACACGTTAAAAAATATACCACCAAAAGTGTGTTGTATCAACTGGGACTCTCTACTATGCTAGGTGTTTATGAGTGAGACAGACTATTTTGCCAACTACCTTCAGCTGCTAGTTCTTCAGCAGAGGAGGAGAAACCAGCTGCTCTCTCACACTGCTCAGCATGACATGTGAGTGCTTTTCCCTCCAGTTGTACACTTCCACGACTTTTGCCCCAAATTTGTCGCTGTCATGTCAACCCTTATTATTCCGCTCCATTGGTTTTTAAACCAATTAGACTCAATTATAGTTGGCTTTACATGAATGTTCCTTTTGATAAAAAAAACAAATAGAAATGGTCCATATTTACTCTTACTAAATCTTGTAACGTTAACATAAAAGTTCTTATTGTACAGAGTCACTATTTCAAAGGTACAAGGTTTACAAAGCGATGATATACACTGATCAAACATAACATTAAACCACCTGCCTAATATTGAGAACACCATCCTTGTGCCACCAAAACAGCTTTGACCTGCTGAGGCATGGACTCCATAAGACCTCTGAAGAACATCTCTTCCCCAAGCAAGCAATACACACACAAACACACACACACACACACACACACGGCCATCCACGTCCTGTAAAATGTGATTCATCAGACCAGGCCACCTTCTTCCATTTGTCCATGGTCCAATTCTGATGATTCCACTGTAGCTGCTTTTAGCAGTGGACAGGACTCAGCATCAGGACTCTGAACAGTCTGCAACTACAGAGCCCCACTGGCAGCAAGCTGGATGCACTGTGTGTTCTGCATGAATGTTTTCATCAAATAATGCTACAGTAACTCTTCTGTGACAAGCTAGCCTTTACTCCCCATGCTCTTCAGTGAACCGTGGCATCCATGAGCCTGTTGCTGGGTCCCCGGCTGAACTTCTTTGGAGCACATTTGGTTGCTACTAACTGCTGAAAAACAGAAAAAGCCCACAAGACCAGCTGTTTTGGGGATCTTGTGACCCAGTCCTCTAGCCTTCATAATCTAGCCATTGTCAAAGTCATATGGATCCTAATGCTTGCCCATTTTCTGTTCCCAAAACATCAAGTTTGAGAACTGACTGTACACTTGCTGTCCAATGTATCACATCCCTTTGACACCTGTTGTTATTCACTTTACCCATGAGTGGTTTTAATCTTGGAGCTGATCAGTATCTTGATTGCTTCTAACCTTCTCATCTGTCTTCTGTTAGGCTGTTCATCAATCCATTTTTCATTGGTAATCACATCATTAGGGGGAGGAAAAGGCTGTTCTCTCACACTGCTGAGCTTGACATGTGAGTGTTTTTCCCTCCAGTTGTGCTCTTCTAAAGTGGGAGGTTCACTGTATTTGCCCCAAATGCGTCGCTGTCATGTCAAAACCTTGTAACTCCACTTTATTATTTTTAAACTATTTACACTAAATTATAACTGCTTTTAAATAGTGTGAATGTTCCTTCTGAACATAACCAATAGAGATGGTCCATATTTGCTCTTACTAAATCTTGTAACATTAATGGAAACATTTTATTGTACAAAGTAGGCCTAACTATTTTAAAAATACAAGGTTTACGTCAGCAATGATAAACATAGATCAGATATAACTAATATTATGCAGGTCGCCCTTGTGTCTCCAAAACAGCCCTGACCCTCCAAGGCACTGACTCCACAAGTCCTCTGAAGGTATATTGCAGTTTCTGGCGTTAGCAGTAGATCCTTATCGTCCTATAAATTGTGAAGTGGGGCCTCCATGGATTGGACTAGTTTGTCCAGCACATCCCATAGATACTAGATCGGATTGAGGTTTAGGGAATTTGGAGGCCATTGTAAATGCCTTGTCATGTTCCTCAAACCACTCCTGAACAATTTTGCAGTGTGGCAGGGCACATTATACTGCTGAAAGAGGCCAGCTCCATTAAGGAATAGCTTTGTGACATCCACATGGATGCCAATACTTAAAATTTCTCTGCCTCTGCTGGTTTGCATTCTTCATATAGTGCATCCTGGAGGCATCTCTTCCTCAAGTAAGCAAAACACACACACACACACACACACACACACACACACACACACACACACACACATACACACATGCTGTATAATGTGATCAGACCAGGCGGCCATCTTCTTCCATTCGTCCATGGTCCAGTTCTGATGATCACATGCCCACTGTAGCTGCTTTCGGAGGTCAACATGGGCAGTCTGACCAGTCTGCAGCTACAAAGCCCCACAGGCAGCAAGCTGTGATACATTGTGTGTTCTGACACCTTTCTATCATAGCCAGCATGAAGTTTTTCATCTGTTTATGCTACGGTAACTCTTCTATGGGATAGGACCAGACAGGCTAGTCTCTGTTCCCCACACTCCACAGTGAGCTATGGCATCCATGACCCAGCTGCTGGTTCACTGGTTATCCTTCTTTGGAGCACTTTTGGTAGGTACTAGCTGCTACATATAAGAAACACCCCACAAGACCTGTTTTGGAGATCTTGTGAACCAGTTCTCTAGCCATCATAATCTAGCCCTTGTCACTCAGATCCTTACACCTGCCCAGTTTTCCTGCTCCCAAAACATCAGCTTTGAGAACTGACTGTTCATTTGCTGTCTAATATATGACATCTATTGTTATTCTCTTCACCTGTGATGGTTGGTGGTTTTACTGTTGTGGCTGATCGGGGTGTCTTAAGTGCTGTGTGTGTCCTAAGAACATTCAGCTTCAGCTTCTAATATTCTCATTTGTTTTCTGTTAGCCTGTTCATCAGTCCATTTCTCGCCGGCAATGACATCGTTGTCCCAGTTGGACTATTTGTTTCTCCTCTGTTCCATCCCTCCTATCCAAGGTACATACATGCTTAAAAAAACATGTTGCACATATAGTCATGGTGTTCGTTGTATGTACATGTACAGGACAACAAGATCTATAAAGGTATATATATAAAAGATGTATAAATATCCTTTAGGAGAAGGATTATATAATTAGGACAATAATTAAGAATGCTTTTAACACTTTGCACAGTGAAGTGTTTTTATATTTTCATCGTGTACCCAGTATCAAGCTGCCATTAAACCATGTTCTGTGTTTTTTTTTTAATTATTGTTATTCTTATTTTAGAGCCATCAATTATGGATTGCTGGGATCCTTAATTGCGAAAGACCTTTTCCATCTGCTACTGCCTGATAGTATGTGATCCTGTTACTCGATATGTGTGTGTGTGTGTGCGCAGATGTGTATATACAGTCATATGCTAATGTTTGGGTGCCCCTGGTCAAAATGATGTTTTGTTGATTTTCTAATTGAAAATAAGAACACATCCCCGCTAGTGAGAGCACGCGTCCGCACATTTTAATGTGAAATTACCATTTGTTGAATTAAAAAACAAACCATACAGTGTGGACAGTATATGTTAATGTGCATGTTTCCATATGTTAGCAAATGAATAGAAACTTGACTGTAGAGAAGAATCAACAACACAACTTAACTGACCCAGAGTTTAAACTGTGTATAACTCTAGAGTTGCACCTTTTAATACCATCAGCCTATCTTTTCTCTAGTCTGCTCTCAGTCAGAAAGCCCTAAGCTGGTGAGTGAGTGTGTGTGGTCGCAATACATCACTGGGAGGGAGGATTCAGGCCGATACGGAACATCCTCTCTGTCTCAGTCCCAGCAGCAGGAGGTGTGGGTGCAGTACTCAGCTCTGCAAGTAGCACTACAGGTAAATGGAGCTATTGCCACTAAAGCTTGGTCAGTCTTTTGGTCCATGCTCCATATTCAAGCATGAGCATGAGCCTCAAGTTTAAATTCATGCACCTCACAATAAATACTGATGCCTAGTCCTGCAAGACCACAGTCCACATCGCTGGACAGTTTTTCTTAACTGTCTTGATTATTACCTATTTTATTTCTCTCAGGCCTACCAGAAGAGTTTGCTGAGGAATTCAGCTGACACCTCTTTGTCAGGACTCTCTCATATTCATCTGTTTCTCTCCTCATTTATTCAGGTACAGCAACACCAGTTAAATGTTGCATGAATGTATTATGCCATGCTACTTTAGCTAGCCAAAGCTACTTTGAGGTTTGTATTTCATTTATTTCTAATATAATTCTTTCTTCATAGGCAAGCTGTGACTCTGAGCCATTCCATGTATCCATGCCTTTTGAACCCTCCTTCCTGGTGACAGTCCTGTGTGGGAACTCTGACCACTGTCCCAAACCATTGATCTGTGGGGATAAATCTCAGGGACACCCTCCTGAGTGGTGTTTAAGCCATGCCACAGCCAGTTTACCAAGGAACACTGCTCATAGCAGAGCTGTAAAATAGACTGAACTACTATAAGAACCCCCCAAAAGAAGAAAACGATGCTGCTTAGAAGTCCGTTCACCTCTGGATGCAAAACCCACCATAATGTTATATTTTATAAGATAACAGAACATTTATGGCTGCTAAATGTGTCTCAGATTCCAAAGAGATGTCATTGTTTATCACAAAGACTTTCAAAAACTGTAGGCCTGTGTTTTGATGGATTAATAACTGCATGATTTACACTCGAGACCCAAGTGTGGAATGATGTTGATGGAACTTTATGGAGTTAAATATAGTTTATTTGCGTGATTAAAACCCTCTGTAACAAAACTGCAATAATTGTTTAAAGCACTTTGTTGATGTCTACTTCTAAATGTCACTAAAATATAACTCTAACATAGGATCATTTAGGGTGAATAACATTCAATATTCTGAATTTCACAGTGTGCCAAATTTGAATATACCTGATTGGCATCACTGCTGTGTTTTAGGGAATTGTACAGATAAGTATTCATACATTACATGTTTACTAATAAAAATGATACAAAATATGTACATAAACAATTTTGTGGAAGTTGTGAATGTTGTAAAAATGGGTCTCAGTGTTTACTGCTTTTTAGCATTATCTGCGCTCTGGTCCCATTTTCTCTGTTATAATGGGTCCAACTCGAGACCTTCAGACCCCTGCCCCACAAATATTTTCTTAAAAATATTTTCCACAAATATTTAACATCTCAAACCAGCTTTGTGAGTTGGGTGTTTTTGGTTAGGGGTAAAACTGGAGTTTTGTACAGGCTTCCCCACTTATGTGCTGTCTACATACTATGTTCTTTTTTTTCCAATAAATTAACTTACTGTTTCCATGTAAAAATTGTATATAAATGTCTTTGTGTGTTGTAGGGTTACTAAAGTCAGAAAAATACCTTAAAATTCCAATTAAAATAAACTTAAAAACCCAAACCTGGGCTCCAGTTGTTGGTTTACTTTAAATCACTCTAAAACACACTTAGTATCAGTAAGTGTGTTTAAAGAAAGGTTTCAGTATGAAATGAAATTTACAGTTCTTCATACCAATAGTACCTAATCCACAAATAAATATTTGGTGTTTGCTTTTTTAATTGTGTGTAAGAGTTATGAGACTAATACAACAGAAGTCTGTGTCAGGCAAAAGTATTTGGCATTACTTATTAGCTACATTAGCCTCACACAGAATCTGAGCTGAAAATCTGAAGCAAACCTCATGCATCAAACCATGCCCTTAGACCCCCCATGTTGGAGTAAAGGACACAAGACTTTAACCAGCCAGGACTGGAACCATGTGTATTAGTGGGGAGTGATGTGTTCTTATTATGAATACCAATACCAATTGTTAGAATCAAGGACTAATAGCTGATATTTACAACAGGTATATCCTCATAGTAAAAATGTATAACAAACTCCAAAATATCCAGACACCTTTAAGTACATGTTTATAGTCAGAGACAGCTTCAGGACATTCTTCAGTAGGCTATGTCCTGTATATTGTTCATATTCTTATATGTTTTCATATAAGAATAACAATATCTACCCTTACAGTATGAAAATAGCCTCCTAAAAATAGCATAAGAATGTAATAGAAAAAAGGGTGTAAGGGACCCCAGCAATATTTAGCCTGATATCACACATCAGGTGGAAACTTATACATTAAACTTGGAAATGTATAAATAAAAATATATAAATTAAATGGGTGCTTGGGTCCGTGGTGGTTAAAATGAATGTTATTATTATTATTATTGTTGTTGTTGTTGTTAGTTGTAGTAGGTTTTATTACATTGTTATTATTATAATTATTGTTGTTATAATAATAATCATCATTATTATGATTAATATCATCATCGTCGTCATCATCATCATCGTCATTATTATTATTATTATTATTATTATTATTATTATTATTAGTGTTGTTGTTGTTGCTGTAATATACAAATAAAAGAAAGGAGAGGAGAAAGGCACAGAGTAGAAAAAGTGTGTTTTGATGTGACGCTCAATTCAGGCGACGCGTCTCTTAGCCTGCAGACAAGATGGCAGCCCACGTGGGAGAGAAACGCGGTCTGGAGCATCTGGACCAGTATGAACCAAAACCAGCCAAACAGCAGAGGAGCCTCCATGAGAAGATGACGGAGAAAAGACTAGTAGTTGTTTTGGAAGGAGCTACGCTGGAAACCGTGAAGGTAAGAGAGAAACTGTCGCTCCCCCTTAATCTGCTCTACTTTAGGTGGAACAGTTCTCTACTGTACAGTCAAGTAACGTAGGTTTTCTTTTTATTTTAACCATACACACACAGTGCACAGTTAAACAAAACAGTGTTCCTCCAGGACCATGATGCAACACAATAACAGAAACAGAAACACCACAAGACTTCAAGTGTAAAGTGACCATTTGTCATACGTGAACACAGCACACTATCAATAGCACGAAATTCTTTCTCTACATTTAATCTTCTCACCAAGTGAAGCAGCGGGCAGCCAGGAACACAGCTCCTGGAGAGCAGTGTGTGGGGCAGTACCTAGCTCGAGGGTTCCCTTAGTGGTACCACCAGCAGTTTCGAACCAACGACCTTCTGGTCACAGAGGCAACTCCCTGACCACTAGGCCACCAGCCAACAGTGCAGACAGGATAAGAGTGCAAGAAAAACAGAAGAGCAACAAAACAACTGGACAAGACAACATTTAGCGCAGTTGACAATAGCTCCAGTCTGGATGTGCATCTGTGTGTCCATATTGTGCTGCTCTATTGTCAGAAAGCTTGCATTTGTAGGTAAAATGGCCTTTTCTTTTCAGCCCTGCACTGTTGTACTTGTATATCTATGTAACAGTAGAATCCTACCTTCAGTGTACCACCACTGGGTTCCTGAGCAAGACCCTTAACCCCAAGTTGCTCCAGGGAGACTCTCCCCTGTAGGTAGGGAATAGAAGTCGCTTTGGATAAAAGTGCCTGAAAAATGCTCTAAAATGTAATGTAAATGGTTGAATACAGTATTTTGACAGACACTGTGTCCTAGCAGCCAAGAATAAAGTACTGTACAGCAAGCAGTATTATGTGCTGATTTTGATCTGTACTCTTCAGAGTGTTTCTGACTGTCACTGGAAGTTGTTGCGGGGACATTTCTGGAAGCAAGTTTTATTTGGTTGCTTGATACCTATACTGTTAGTTCTAGTTATTTATCCATTTATTTATCACATCCTTGTTGCTAGTTCTTAGTCATTTATTTATTCAATCTATCTCCATAAATACTGGTCTATTCTGGTACAGTCGATACTCCTCCACTTAACATCACGCTTTGTTCCATTTTAAATGTATGTTTAAAAAAGATGAGCATCTACAGAGCTGCAAATCTTATCTCGTTGCACTCTACATTCTTGTGCATTGCAATGACAAAGCTATTCTAATCTTGATATTCTACTCTATTCTTTTACTTTAACTTTGCACCACATATAAAAGAAATATATGATGCCAAACACGGCATTTACATAGCTGTTGCAGTTAATGCTGAGCATTTGTTTTCTCTGTTATACTTTCTTTTTCTAGTACCACTCAGTAGTTCTTGGTGTATTTTTTTTTTTTCTGAAAGGTTGGAAAAGCATTTGAGCTGCTGAACTGTGATCAGCACAAGAATATAATATTGAAGAGTGGACGAGATCCTGGCAATATTCGCCCAGATATTACACATCAGGTAGAAACTTGCATTAAACTTATCTAAATCTTTTGAAGGCCTGGTTTTAAACTCATATCCTGTGTACCATTGGATTAACTATTTTTTCCAAACTTTATCTGTGTACCAAAAACCCAAACATTATGGTCATTATTTTGGTTCTGGTATGTTTTATTGAATTTGAGTGTGTTGGTGTTCTTGAAAATCTGCAGTCCCTGCTTATGCTGATGGACAGTCCGTTGAACAGAGCAGGACTGCTGCAAGTGTACATTCACACAGAGAAGAACGCTCTGATCGAGATCAATCCTCAGACACGGATTCCCCGCACTTTCACTCGCTTCTGTGGACTAATGGGTAAATTACTATGTCACTGTTCAACAGAGGTGTATAGTCCCAGACCTGAGCTGCAGCTGCTGACATAGTTTTCTCTATTCTAAATCATTCTATATTTATTTAGGATTGACATCTTAGTAATTGTCTGAGTTAAGGATATGCTTCAGCATGAAATTACTCATAATTACTCAAACCACCAAGACATATTTGGTGTTTGAAGTGGTGGGGTTTTTTTTGTTTTTTTTTAATTGTCTCCTGGCATTATGAGACTGATACAACAAAAGTCAGTGTCAGCCAAAAAGATTTTTGCATTACTTTTCAGCTGTGTTAGCTTTACACTCCAAGAATCTAACGTAGGATCTAAAGAACAAACTTCAGGCACCAAACCATTCCTTTAGACCCCACGTGCTTGAGTGTCAGGAGCTACGCTTGTTAGGGAGACTGATAGTATATTTTTTTAATAAACTAAAAACTAAAAAAATGAACATTAGAATTTTAGGAAGGACACCAGTAACTGATATTTGGAACAGTTATACATTCATAGTCAAATATTGGTGTCATTTTAGAGTGACACAAACTTCTACACAAAACTAAATTGAAACAGCTTTAAGCTTGCATTTATGGTCAAAACGGTCAGAGACAGCACCAGGACATTCTTCAGTAATGTTGCTAGTGTCATGGATTGAGAATGAGAGTAAACCTTTATAGCCCATCAGTTTTTTTCTGGAATGAACTTCTTGTTTGCATTCACAATCAGGTTAGCTTTGCAAGATTCAACTTTAGCTTACATTATTATGCCCATCAACTCACTAACATGTAAAAACACCAGTTTATTTGAGTGATTAATGCAATCCGTCATTCGTAGTACGCTACCTATAATAGTGTCTCAGGTTGCACTTTATGCATTTTGTTGCAGTGATGTACAGTTAACTAGAACGGCAACAAAGTGCATTTTCTTGCATTTTCAGTGTAACTAGGAAACTGGTGGGGCACTGAATCGGGAATGGAAGAGACACTTGGCTCATTCTGTTACACTAGCTTAACTGACCATGCAAAGATATGTGGTGAACATCTGTATCATTGCGGCAATCTAAGGATGCAAAAATCCAGTCAGACTCTTCTTATCTGACTGCGTCTGTCTGTGGCATGTTAGCCTTCAGTGTTGATAGGGTGTTACTCGTGACGTGTAACAGTCAGTTCTGTGGGCGGGATATGGCACTAGACCGGATAGGAGAAGGCAATAATTGGTCGACCCCTATTGCATACCTATAGTACTTCAAATGCATTTATGAAAACAGTATGTTCACCTGCAGATTTAGCCTTGCAAAATTGATTATTGCTAATGTAATGCTCCAGTTTTAAAGTGATATTTAAGATAATTATTATCTAGTTATAATTGTCAAAATGTATACTTCTTAGTAGGATTGGTAAACATGGCTGAAGTGTGTTTACGACATTTTGTTACATTATTTCTGAGTCTTTAAACCAGGGGTTTCAACAACGAGCCAGTGCAGTTACAGGTTTTCGTTCCAGACAATCAGGAGCACACCTGATTCCACTTTGGTCTTTAAGTAGTTGATATGAATTGCTCCTGCTTGTTTGGAATGAAAACTTGTAGCCTCACAAGTCCTTTGTGAATAGGATTTGACATCCCAGCTTTAAACAGTGCTGTTTGGGGAACTGGAATGGATGTTGAGTTTGCACTGTAGTTTTGTACACACACAGTAACTGTTTACTTGCTTGTGTTTGTCTCTCTACCCCTCACAGTGCAGCTCCTGCATAAGCTGAGTGTCAGAGCGGCTGATGGCCCCCAGCGCTTGCTGAGATTGATTAAAAACCCTGTTTCAGACCACCTGCCTCCAGGCTGCCCACGGTATGCCACTTCTTTCAAAGCAGGAGATGCAGTCGGTCCCAGATCCATCGTCCCTGAAGATGGCCCTGCTGCTGTTGTCATAGGGGCTTTTGCACATGGAGCGGTGAGTTGACCACCATGCGTTTCACAGTGCTTGTGTAATAACCAGATTTTAAGGTATGTTTACTATGTTTCTTGTGTTAAGAGCTCACTAAGCCTCCTTTGTCTTGTCTTAAAGGTCAATGTGGACTACACAGAGAAGACAGTGTCCATCAGTAACTACCCTCTGTCTGCTGCCCTGACATGTTCCAAAATATGCTCTGCCTTTGAGGAGGTCTGGGGTGTGTTATGACCCAAAAAAAGCAAGACCTTGGACTTTGGTTCAGCCCAGGGATTCTATGGACACATGCAGTGCAAATCACTTTTTTTTTTTTTTTTTTTTTTTTTTTAATCTGGAGCTGCACTTTTTACTCTGCCGGTGTCATCTTGAGCGCAGTACAGTTGTAACAGCCACCCACAGACTTTTTGTGTCTTTATAAATTAGTGTGTAACAGTTTCATAAAATGTTCATGAAATATTTTCAGTATACAAATAAACCTTAGAAGGGTTGTCTGTAATCTTGTGATGGTTGTGGAAAATGAATGAAAGTAATCGCACCACTAACATGTATTTTGCATTGTTTAACCTTTAATCAGCTGATTCCTTATTCAAGCACTGGATTAATTACTAATGTGTGTATATATATATATATATATATATGCCATAACCACAAATAAGATGGTGTTTTAGTTCAGTTTCTCTAGATTGGCAAGCCATTAATCATTGCTCAGTACAGCAATAATTGCCTTTCACTATCGATGAGATTTAGGTTTGGTTTTTGGGACAGCTTTCCCTGTTTTTTTAGGACTCTTCCTCACTTGTGACTGAGCTTTGATTGTCAGCTTAACATCTTTTCTACCCGTCTTTGGTCTCTGGACTGGAGCTTTGACCCCTTTCCGCAGCTGCCTTCGTCCTGGATCCTCATTTTGCTCCTCTGGCTTAGGCTTTTTGCTTGCTGATTTTTTTCCTGCATCCCTTTTCCTCATTGTTCTTGTCCTCACACTTTTCTCCTCTGTCAGTTTCTTTACCATGAAATAGAACAGACAAAACATTTAAGTACACAAACAGATACACATGTGGCTTCATTTCATAATTTCAGTCTGACTGAGAGCTACATGCAACTTACTGTTATTACCTTGTTCATTATAAAGGAGCCAGAGATTCCCTGGCCTGCGGTTTGCACTATGGTCTCTTTTTTGACAAGGCCTTTCATGGCTAAGTTCACTCTGGCATTATTTTTGGTCACATCATACCCGCCTGCTGCCAGTGCCTGCTTTAGTTCCTCCATAGACATGCCTCCTCGACGCTTGCACTGAGAAATCACTTCCAGAATGAGGTTGGACACCCGAGGGGCAGCAACTTTTGTCCTACCCTCAGTGGCTTGTGTCTGGACTATGGATTGAGCTTTTTGCTTCAAGAGGCGAATTGGGGTGGCTTGACAAAAGAAATGTGGAATAAACAACCGATTATTATTCAGGTTTCTGTAATTTACACACTGTTAGTAGGCTACATTAATAGTCTGAAACAAACTTACAGCCTAATACGGGAGTGGCTAGTTTACTCTTATTACAGATTCATACTTGCGACCCCTTCCCAACTGGCCATACGACGGCCCTGCTTTTCATTTTCCATTCAGGAACACCTCAAACATGACCACCCTCCTTGTACAACTAGCAAGCTTCTAGGAAATTACTGGTTCAATGTGTTTTCTTTTTAAGGAAAATACACTGTATGGGCGAAAGTATTGGGATGCCTGACCATTACACCAACGACTTTAATAATCTCCCTTTGCAGCTATAATAGCTTCCACTGATTTTGGAGTTTCTGTGGGAGTTTGTGCCCATTCATTATGTAGAGCATTTGTGCGGTCAGGCACTGATATTGGACGAGAAGGCCTAGCTCGCAATCTCCGTTCCAGTTCATCCAAAAAAGGTGTTGGATGGGGTTGAGGTCAAGTTTTTCCAAACCGAGCTCATCTAACCATCCAACCTGGTCTTTATGGACCTGGGACACTGCCATGCTGTAATAGAAAAGGTTCTTCCCTAAACTGTGTCCACAAAGTTGGAAGCATGACGTTGTCCAGTAAACAAACCCTGAAAAACAAGTGTGTCCCAATACTTTTGTCCATATAGCGTAACCAAGGGTTAATGGACCACTGACTTGGTAGCTGGTCTTTTCTCTTTCCTTTGCCGTTTTGGTCCCCTTGGATGACCCGTTTCAGCATCTGGCCCAGGCGCCTGGCTCCTGCCTTCCCCAGCCCGCGGCCCCCCGCAGCCCTCAGCGGCCGAGAACTCCTGTCCACACGGCCGCTAGCGCTCGGCCTCCTCCTCGGTTCCTTGTCGCTCTGGCCTCGCTTTGTGCTCCCTGGCTTCGTCATGTTTACGCTCTAAGGAAATTACCCCGACCACCTCACGGTCGAAAAGTTAGATAATGGTTTTTAACAGAACTTAGAAAAGCACCTAACTGTCCACTGATCTGTTTACAAATAAACAGGTTTTGAATCAACATTCTAGAACAGCTGCTCAATGGTCAGAACCAGTTCATTTTATTCCATACTATTAATTTGCAGACTTGGGGGGACTGCCGACTGAAAGGGAAAGTCCACTGATTTATATTTATTTGTTTGTTTATTTAATTAATTTATTTATTCAAATTTCTGCATGGTTCAGAAAATAGTGAGCAAAGTCTTTCAGTCGTTACAATGTAAAATTAACCAGACGTCCAGAATATAACTCTTAAAACTGCCTCACAGAATCTTAGTTACTGCATGAAGTGGTTTTGAGTTCCACTTCATGTCTAAACCATTATTTTATGATACTTTTGTGACACTTTCAGTAAATAAATAGATATTAGATAAATAGCCGCACCTGTTTTTTTCTGTTAGTTATGGCTGCACAATTGTATCGATATCAATACGCTCAATAAAACTTTAGGGGCCACATATTTAAGACCCCAGTACACTCAAGTTGTTATTACTGTGCTCAGATTACTCAGTGTTCAATATGAGGGGCCAAATAGAGATTTTAGGGCTGCATGGACCCCAGCATGACCAAGTAGTTACATTACTGTGCCCAGGTTATTCAACTTTTTTTAAGTAACATTATTAAGCATAGTTGTGTGAAATTTGTGTTCACTCAGGGTGGTGGTGGCCTAGTGGGTAGACTACTTGCCTCTGGACCAAGAGGTCATGGGTTTGAATCCTACCTACAGTATACCATTACTGGGTTCCTGAGCAAGACCCTCAACCCCAAGTTGCTCCCCTGTAGTTAGGCAATGGAAGTCGCTTTGGATAAAAGTTAAATGTCATAAATGTAAACAACTATTCCTGAGTGTGATCTGGTTCAGCTGTCTGTGTTCCTGTACCTGGTTTGGTTAGGCTGCTGTTCTCTAACTGGGACCTTTGCTCCAGCTCTACCAGCTCAGGGTCTGACTTGTAAATAGATTGATATTAGTTGGAAGCAAACTGAGCAGTGAGATTTATATATATATAAAAGCTATTATATATATGAACAATGTGAAATTCTTCTTTTGCATCTAACCCATTCACCAAGTGAAGCAGCGGGCAGCCAGGAACACAGCACCCGGGGAGCAGTGTGTGGGGACGGTACCTTACTCAAAAGGTACCTCAGTGGTGCCACTAGCAGTCTTAGAATTCAAACCCACGACTTCGAGGCAACTCTAACGACCAGCTGCTCCAAATTTATTAAGCATAATTGTCTCAACTTTATTAAGCACACTTATCTCAACTTTACAAATACAAAAATATATTAAGCATGGTTGTGTCAAACAGTATAAAACAGCTGTCCATGAAGCAGTTCTAATCGCCTAAAAATCAAGCAGCTTCTCCGTTCGGCTCGGTTCAGTGCTCCCGTGCACGATTCGGTACGGTTCGGTTCAGCTGTCAGTGTTCCTGTGCACGGTTCGGTCCAGCTGTCAGTGTTCCTGTGCACGGTTCGATTCGGTTCAGTGTTCCGGTGCACGGTTCGGTTCAGCTGTCAGTGTTTTTGAGCACGGTTCGGTTCAGCTGTCAGTGTTTTTGAACACGGTTCGGTTCGGTTCAGTGTTCCTGTGCATGGCTCGGTCCGGCTTCCTGATCGTCGCTCGCTGTTCCAGTCCCGTCCAGAATGCTACTCTCTAACCAGGACCGCTGCTCCGCGTCCGAGTCGGGGTCCTCCGGGTCGGTCTTGGCCATGTCCATCTCTGAGGGGTCAAGTACGTTGTGACAGACGGCTGTGGCCCGGCCACTCACGTCCTCCTCATTCAGCGGCAGCACCTCGATGCCCCGGCCGCCGGGCTCCCCCTCCTTCCTCTCCGAGAGAAAGGTCCTCTGGAGGACAAGCTTCTTGGTCGTGTGGCACTTGTACCTGAGGCTCGGGTCCTCGCGGTCCCCCGTCTCTTCCTGGAAGATCACGCAGGTGCCCACCGCGTCCTCGTAACCACCGGAGAAGACGTACCGGCCCAGCTGCAGGACCGGCTGCGCGGTATCCAGCCCCAGCACCTTCCCCCAACCCTGGCAACCCTCCCGCAGCGCGGCCGAGTCCAGCACCCCCGACAGCTCGGCCACCACCAGCTGTTCTTCCTCCTCCCACTCCTCCTCCATTGCTCCTTTCCCTCGGCGGGTCTTAATAACGGCTTCTTTTCCTTCTTGAGAGAAACACGTGTGTTCCTCCCGCTACAGCCCTTCCATGTTGTTTTGACTTCGTCATAGCTCTGCGTCGGAAGTCTCTTCTCCTTCTCTTCCTCTGAAGGCCAACGTGTTCGAAAAAAACTCACGTGTTTCGTGCTACAGCCCCGGATCGTCTTCTTTTATTTAGTTAAAATACAGAGGGATCACTTCGACCGAGCTGTGGGTGATTGCAGAAAGAAGAGGTGGGTGTGAGTGTTTAAATAATCTTCTAAGGCGTTTTAAACCCTCAAGATTAAGAGGGTTGAGGAGTCGTGGGGCAGTTTTCTTGTCTTTTCTGTTCTAAACGACTTACTGTGATCTGAGCTTGACTTCATTCTTAAAGGAATAATCACGTTAAAGACATTATAGAAATAAAGACATTACAATTGTGTTTTCTCATCCCATGCGTTTTCATCAACGCTTAAATTAAACTGAAGTCAGATCTTGGGTTTCTAAGTAACACCATCTCTGAACCTGTAGAAACATGACACATTTCTGAAAGTTTGAAGACTGTTGTTATTCATATTATTGTCAGAATTAAACATTTTGGAAAGAAATAACAAGTAACATTTGGCACGTGCATAAGTTTTGGCAAACTTTCAGTTGGTACTTATGAAGACCCTCAGATATCACAGCCCTTTGTAGCCAGCCGACAGTCTCTTCCTAATTTAGGATGCCCTGCTTTTCCTTGCAGAATGCTTCTAGGGCAGAAATATTCACCTGCCCTCCTGAAAGACTACTTATTTAAGATCTAATCATGGATTTTCCATAATATTCAAGTCTGGCTGTTGGTGAAGGCCAGGTCTTAACATGAATCTTCTGTTTCTTGAAGTAATTCAGACTTATTTTTTATTTATATTTTGGATGATTAACTTATTGTAATATCAAACCTCTTTTCTTTTCTGCTTAAATGATGTATTAATATTTTATAGAACTCTTTCTCTGCCCCACAGCACCATCTGTGCCACTGGCTGTGGCACAATCCCAAAACATAACAGACCGATTATTTTTTTATTAAGTTTTTTTTTATTAAAATGCTGCCCCTTTTTTTCTCTAAACATACACAATCAAGTTTTTGAACATACTGCGATTTTTAAAGTATTTACTAAAAATCCAAATAGTATTCTTAACTAACAAATACATTTACACCATTTTTTTTGTTCATCTTCCACCTAATATAATAGTAATGCGGCTCACCAGATAAATGTTAGATACTGAACAAGCTATTAAGTGATTAAACAGTTAACTAGTGCATTTCATGTTAAAGGACAGTCTAGAATTTTACTCTGCCTCACCACACAATCCAGTTAATAGGATGTTAGACTGGCAGTGTTACACACATTTCATGTACAGTTGTTCACTCAACAGCTTTACAGTTTAGTTTAGGAAATAAATGGATAAGTGGTTAAAACATATGGTGGGCAAAACCTTTTGACTGGTCGTGTACATTTTGTGACTGTAGCCAAATCGTCCATTTTTGTTTTGTCAGACCACAGCACTTCCACAAAAACCCTCTAATGTAATGTAATCTGATGGTCAGTGCGTCACTATTTCTGTTACAGCCAAATCTTACTGTAACTCCTGGGCAGCCATGTGGGTTTTGCTATGCATACATGAGCAATCTATGAGGACTTTCTCAGAGACTTTTCTTGGTTGTCCAGATCTTTTCTTGATTTCAACAGATCTCCTTAATGTTTATTTTTAATCACACTTAAGGCAGCAAAATACAAGCATGATGTGTTTAGATTTCTTTTGTAGTCTTATGTTTTTGTCTTACTAAAGATTTCCAGCACATCATTTAAATTTGTTCCCTGCAAATTCACCAGATGTGACCAGGAGTGCCCAAACTTTTAAATACTACTGCATCTCTTCCTACCCAGTTATCTTAACACTTAGGTGTACTGCCAATTTCTCATCATCTGTTTGATTTTTCTTAATTTTAGAGCACTTCGCCAGGGTCAGTGATGGGTAGGAAACTTGACCCCACCAACAAGGTGAAGCGAGGACCTGGAAGGAAGGCCAGGAAACAGAAAGGGGCAGAGACAGAATTGGCAAAATTCTTGGTGGATGGTATGGGGAAAATAAAACTCAGAAAATTTAAAGTTTCAAATATTCAGCAATTATAATGTTACTTTTAGCATTTTTTTCAGTGAATTAATAATTTAATATTCTGATTAG
>JBBIGA010085696.1:0-11473 GCA_037576975.1 Alestes dentex | reverse complement strand
CTTAATTTGTTTTTATGCTTCTCAATTTTGTTTTGTGATTCTTAATTTGATTTTGTGATTCTCAATTTGATTTTGTGCTTCTTCATTTGATTTTGTGACTCTCAATTTGATTTTGTACTTCTTAATTTGATTTTGTGATTCTCCAGTTGTTTTTGTGCTTCTCAATTTTGTTTTTGTGCTTCTCAATTTTGTTTTTGTGATTTTTCTTTTGTTTTTGAGATTCTTCTTTTGTTTTTGAGATTCTTAATTTGTTTTTGTGATTTTTAATTAGTTTTTATGCTTCTCAATTTTTTTTTTGTGCTTCTTAATTTGATTTAGTGATTCTCAATTTGATTTTGTGCGTCTGAATTTGATTTTGTGATTCTCCATTTGTTTTTGTGCTTCTTAATTTGATTTTGTGATTCTCAATTTGATTTTGTGCGTCTGAATTTGATTTTGTGATTCTCCATTTGTTTTTGTGCTTCTCAATTTTGTTTTTGTGATTCTTAATTTGTTTTTGTGTTTCTCAATTTTGTTGTTGTGCTTCTCAATTTGTTGTGTTTCTCAGTTTTGTTGTTGTTTCTGAATTAGTTTGTGTTTCTCAGTTTGTTGTTGTGTTTAGTAATTTGTTGGTGTGGTTTGCACTTCAGGGCCGCCGTAGTTCTGAGTGTATTTCTATGTTCTGAAAAGTTCCTTGTTCGTGTCCATGTTCATTCCATTTAATTAAACTCAAATAAAACGATACATATTTTCCGTTTCTTTTTTATATATACTCAAAAGGGAAGCAAGTGAAACAAATAACAGAGTAGCGGGAAGAAGCGGTAAAAATAAAACTACTTATATGTTTACCTGCGGGATTTTGCGGGCGGGAGCGGGACAAAACTTCAATACTGCGAGCGGGAGCAGGAGAAAATAATATATATTTTTACGGGAGCGGGACAGAATCTTGTGAGAGTGGGCAGGAGCGGGACTGAAAAATCCGTCCCGCGCAGGTCTCTACCCTGTATAAGTTTTTCAAAATTGCGTATTGTCACACCCCTAAGTAAATTGACTGAACATGTATGTGATTTGAGACATGGCTTGGGTGCTGGTTGGGTCATATGAGGCTAAAAAAGCCTGTACAAATTAATACAGCAATCTAGATTATACTTCAGACAAGCAGCTATAGTTAGTCTAAAGCAGTAGCACACACATACACACATCTATGCACATACACACATATTGCTACTTCGGAAACGCATGGACACTTTGCAGCTTAGTCCTTCAAGGAAACATCCATGATTGATTTTGCAGGTAAGAGTACTTGAATGAGTGGTTTTGTGCAGTGCAAACTAGAGGGCATTAAGCTGCTTATTACTAAATTGTGTGTTTTCCCATGCTCAAATTTAATATAATTAAATGTGTTGTAGTATGTTTTATGTTACAGAATATATTTTTTATGTATTTTTCCAAGTAGCACTGGTGTTTAGAATATCATTGATGCCCGAAGAATTTTGGTTATTATATATTAATCCCAAGTAACTTGTTCTTTCATTCTTGTACTTTTAATTTTTTTAAATATTGTGCAGGGACCAATACACAGGTTCTACAGCCATCTGTGATTCTGAAGAGTATTCCAAATAAACTAGTACACTGAATTTACTTGATTTGCACATGTTCATGATTTCCACATGAACCAAATATAGTACAGCAATACAATTGTTGTCAAAGTATGCTGCATCATAATGTCACAGTGCAAAACTGTGACAATGCTCAGTGAATATGAACATTCTGTTAATTATGATATCTAATTAAACTGCATTGTTTTAACGCCAAAGTCTGCAAACTACTAGCACCAATTAGCAGCTCTTAACAGCACCCCATGTGCTCTTATGTTGTTTGGTTAGTAATTCCAAAACAGCTCTGACCAGTTGAGGCATGGACTCTACAAGACCTCTGAAGCAGTGCTGTGCTTTCTAACTCCCAACACATTAGCAGCACATCCTTTAAGTCCTGTATGTTGCAACATGAGCCCTCCATGGATCTGATTTGCCCAGTAGAATGTTTCCCAGAGTATCACACTTTGTCGGCTTGCCTTCTTTCCATAGTGCATCCTGGTGCCATCTCTTCCCCAGGTAAGCAACACAAACAAACCTGGCTGTCCACATGATGTACAAGAGAACATGATTCACCAGACCAGGCCACCTTCGTCAATTGCTCCAAATGCTCATTATAGTTACTTTTAGTGGTTTACAGAGGTCAGTATGAGCACTCTGGGTCTGGCTATGTAGCTCCATATGGAGCAAGCACTGTGCACTGTGGGTTCTGACATCTTTCATTCATAGCCAATATTTACTTTTTCGGCAGTTTGTGCTACAGTCACTGTTCTGTGGGATCAGACCAAACGGGTTAGCTTTTGCTCATCAGTAAGCCTTAAGCACCCATGATCTTGTTGTCAGTTCATTGGTTGTTCTTCCTTTGACAACTTTTGGTAAGTACAAACTAATGCCTACCGGGAACACCTCATGAGATCTGCCGTTTTGAAGATCCTACAATATATATGTACCTGTCAAAGTACAATACATATATATATACACACACACACAGAGCCAGCCTGTTCACGCCATCCTCTGTGTGTGTGTGTTTCCCAGAGTATCGTGCTCTTTCCATAGTGCATCCTGGTGCCATCTCTTCCCCAGGTAAGCAACACAAACAAACCTGGCTATCCACATGATTCACCAGACCAGGCCACCCTCTTCCATTGCTCCATGGTTTAGTTCTGATACTCACATGCTCATTATAGTTACTTTTGATGGTTTACAGGGGTCGATAGGGATGTCCAGCTACATAGCCGGAGCAAGCCGCGATGCACTGTGTTCTGACATCCTTCATTCATAGCCAATATTCACCTTTTCAGCTACAGTCGCTGTTCTGAGGGATCAGACCAAACGGGTTAGCTTTTGCTCATCAGTAAGCCTTAGGCACCCATGATCCTGTTGTCAGTTCATTGGTTGTCCTTCCTTTGACCACTTTTGGTCAGTACTAACCAACGCCTAGGTACACCTCATGAGACCTGACGTTTTGGAGATACTCCAAGATAAATGTACCTGTCAAAGTACATATACACACACACACACACACACACACACACACACACACACAGCCAGTCTGTTCACACCACCGTGTGTGTGTGTATGTGTGTATACAAGCCATTTATGCTTAAGGATGGCTGAAAGCATATATTCACTGGCTGATCATCAATGCCTGTATATACAGTGGTGGAAATAATTATTTGATCCTTTGCTGAATTTATTTAATTTAAGTTTGCTGACTTACAAAAAAGTCTCTAATTTATGAGGTAGTTTCATTTTTATGGAGAGAGACAGAATATCAACCAGAAGTCAAGAAAAAAACATGTTACCTAAAAGTTATAAATTGATTTTCTTGTCATTGAGTGAAATAAGAATGTGATCCTCTACAACCCAGCCAGACTTCTGGCTCCCACAGACTGGCTGTGTGCCCATGTTGCATACAGATTAAAATCAATCTATCAATTACAGATACTCCTGATCTTAACTTATGTGTATAAAGCACACCTGTCCACAGAATCGGTTTCTTCCATTCCAACCTCTCTACTACCATGGCCAAGACCAAAGAGCTGTCAAAGGACGTCAGGGACAAGATTGTTGACCGGCTGGAATGGGTTACAAGACCATGAGCAAGAAGCTTGGTGAGAAGGTGACAACTGTGAAGAAATCTAAAATGACCATCAATTGCCCTGAGTCTGGAGCTCCATGCAGTATCTTGCCTCATGGGGTGAGGACAATCATGAGAAAGGTGGTAACACACTACATCATCGTGGATTGTAATCAGTGCCCGCAAAGGTCCCCCAGCATAAGAAGGCACGTTTACAGCCAATCTTAAGTTTACCAGTGAACATCTAAATGATTCAGAGAAGACTTGGGAGAAAGTGCTGCGGTCAGACCAAAATCTAGCTCTTTGGCATCAACTCGACCTGCTGTGTTAGGAGGAAGAGAAATGTTCAGTATGACCTGAAGAACACCATCCCCACAGTCAAGTATGGAGGTGGAAACATTATGCTTGGGGATGTTTTTCTTCTAGGGGTACAGGATGACTTCACCGCATTGAGGGGTCAATTGATGGGGCTATGTACCATAAAAATCTTGGATGAGAACCTCCTTCCCTCAGCCAGAACACTGAAGATGGGTTGTGGATGGGTCTTCCAGCATGACAATGACCCAAAACGTACTGCCAAGGTAGCAAAGGTAGCAAATTTCAATTGAAGCAGTAACATGATTCAAATAAATTCATGATTTTTTCTTCTAACTTTCTGCAAGGTGTGTACAAACACTCAGCCCTACTTAATATTAAAACTACTTACAAAACCTTACAAAATATCCATCACTACTTTTATTATTTTTAACAGGTATATGTTTTTTGACGCATAGATAGTGAGTGTTGACTTATGAAAACATTGAAATTTCTCTGTATCTCTCTCTCCCATCTCTTTGTATCACTCTCTCTTTTTCTGTAAAGGTGTGTGATGGAAAGATGAACTATTTATTCTGACACATTTATTTAGCTTTCTATATTTGTGTTGTGGTGAAAAATGCCCTGATGTAATGCACCTAATTAGAATGAATGCAGTGCAAGACCACCTTCTCTCTCTCACTCTCTTTCTCATTCTCTCTCAAAAGGACTTCTTATTTGTTCTGTAAATAGTCAAGTGCACACATGAAGAAGACACACAGAGATGCTTATCCCAGTGTTAACTTCAGTAATAGGATTAGTTTGTCTTAGAGATTCAGTCACAAGTACGATTCACACATGTGACTTTAACACAACTAAAAAACAACTGTCCCGCAGCCAGAGGCAGTGCCGGCGCCCGAGCGGATCTACCGGGCAGGCATCTAACTGACTATGGGCAGGCACTATCGGACGTGGTTCCGGGGGGAGGGCGGTTGTTGGCTGATCTCGGGGCGACGGCCGTTCTGGACTTTTCCAGAATGCACAGATTGCCAGTCCACCCCTGCATGACTCGCTAGGGGGGGCCTGGCAACTCGCTAGGGGGGGGGCAATGCCTTCGAATGCCCCCCCTTGACGCCGGCACTGGCCAGAGGGTATATTTGTGCTTTTGAATGCAATATTCCTAATTAAACGTCGTGTTCATGTGAGTAATGTCTAATGTTTAGTTCAAGATTCTATTATAACAGTGTTGTATTTTGTCATATTGTATTTTTGTCACCATTTATTATAAACAGTAATTTGAGATCGTATAATAGTGCTTTAAAGTTGTCCCACAGTTAAGTGGGCTTTACCATGCACCACTTTCGTGAAAAATCACAGCCTCTTACGGTTATGGTTTGGTCTGGATCAAACTTATGCAGATTGTGAGACGGGTAAAAAAAAGCGCAATCATTTATAAAAAACTGTAGCACCAGTTCGCGGGGAACAGACACAGGACACAAACAGAACAGGCGCGGTAGAGGTCCTCAAGGCTGGAATCTGTATGAAAAAGAAAGAAGAGAATCACCTCCGTTAGTGTCCTTGGTCATTTGACAATCTAGACACCCCCGGGGTGCCCTTATATAGGGCGCTCGCTCCTGGGGGATGTTGAGTCCATTTGGGCACGCCTTCCCTATCCACGTGCTACCTTGCGGCCCATAACATTGGTGATGAAGGGGCATATTTAAAGCTATAAAGCTATAAATAAAGGATAACAAAATATAATTGTATGTATAGAGCAAGCTTATTTCATGATTAATTAAGCTCCGTATATGTCATAATATGTGCATTATGTATAAGCAGACACACTGAAAGGCAGAGGGGTAGATTTTTTTTATTATTATACAACAATCTGTGTTTCTGGAACAATTATAGATAAAAATGAGAGAGAAAATGCATAAATAGTATTATGAGTAAATAATTCAAGCAGTATGTAATTCAGCTATTTATTCCCCATTCATCTCATCCCCAGGGCACGAATGCACCTGGCCGATCAGGGAGTCGATCTAGCAACATTTCAAAGGTAACACACACATGTTTTCATGTTGTGACTGGCTGCTCACAGCACTACTTGTTTAAAACAGAAGAGGCACTGCAGTTGCTTCTGTGAAGTCTTTTAAAACGAAACATATTTAGGATTAGGTTATAATCACAGGTATGCTTGGCAGAAATTTTATTGAATGGCTAAAGGCTTACGCCTTGGTGTTTAAAGGATTGGTTCCGCGAATACTGTATACAATTCCCCCCTAACCCCAGATGAGGTTAATCAGCGAAGACATGTTTGGTGTCTGAAGTTTGTTTCTTTAGTTTAGCACTGGAGCTATGAGGCTATTGTGGTTACTGAATAATGAAAGGCACCCAAATTCTTTTTTTCCCAGAATGTTTTGCATAATATGTTCGCACTTGTCACTGTGGTTTAGGACACAGTATAAATTACTGTGGAATTGTCAACATTTCTAAATGGAATTTGTCAAAATCTATGAGGCCATTAAACAAACCAAATCACTTTCTTTTTTTGTTCAGTTTGGTATCATTCCATCCAGAGTGACCAGAGACAGGATTGTATTCACAACACAGACAGTGGACTGTGGGAGGCTATAGCAAAGAGCCTACGCAAAAGTAACATTACTCACAAGCTTAATGCCTCAACATAAGTATGAGGACTGCATTTTCTTCGCAAACGAGCCCCAGCCAACAGAGCTGGAATATTAAACTGTGTGCTGGCCTGCAGAAGCCCTACCTGCACTGGCACTAGTGATGTTTTCCTTTTAGGGACCTTTGTGGTCCTTAAAGTTTGAAGGTGGAATTATACTGCAGAGCTTAAAGGAAGGTGATTGATAACATAGTAACTATTTTAATTTGTAAATACGGCCCATGCCCTCGCTATTTGACAAAACTTTTTATTTAAAGGTGTGATTACACAATTTAACAATTTAATTTGAAGCAAGTATGTGAGTATTTATGGAAAAATGACAACACATGTTAGCTACATAAGCTTCATTTCCAACAAAATATGAACCCTAATCATGTCCTCATTGATCAGGTGCTTTTGAAGTAAATGTAAACATTTTAACCAGCTCATTCCTATTTCATGAGTCTATTTATAATATGTTTGTCTGCAATATGCCAGATTTCATACACTGAAGAGTACAACGTCAATGAATAAACTCTATTGGATATTTTAGGCGAGTACCTCCACCCAGGGGGCAGTATTGAATGGTGCCTCGCAGACATCGGTCACTCCCTCCTGTCAGGACATCTGCAGGTGGGTTTATGAAGGTGAAACTTATATTAGTGTTTCATTCATGCACATTCATCTATGTACGTGTGTTTTGGAGAAAACTGCTCTGCAGAGATGCCAAGGCATAATTGACACTGCACTGCACTCTTTTCTGTTTTTATACTGGGGCAGCTGGTGGCCTAGTGGTTAGGGATGGACCTCACAAGGATATCGTAGCAGCTTAGTTTTTATCAAAATCTTAAGCCACATAAAGTCTCAGTAAAGCTGGTATGATTCAGTCACGGATGCTTACTAAAGCTACCAGACCTATCCAGACAGTGTGACTTTTCAAACCGATTAAATAAATGACAATCACTACTACTGAGCTCTTCGTTAGGAATGATATTTTTTCAACAGTCTGTAAAGCATGTCCAACCTGGAAACGGTTGCTCCCAAAGAGCTTGGCGTTTCTGGAAAGATAAGATTGAGAAGTCACAGTACATACAGGTTTACAATACAGTTGTACTCTCACACACAAGCCATAGTAAAAAAACAGAAGATTTTTATTTTTGCATTTATATTATTCATTTGGGATGGGCAATTTAATATTTAACAAATTATTTCGACATTTTACATGGTTAAACTAAGTGTACTTAGATATATTTGTATAATAAAAAATACAAAACATCTGTTTATCTAGCATTAATGTCAGTGATCTGTGTGAGAGAGGGAAGGGGAGGACGCACAAAGCAGTATATTACAGAATTTAATAATGAAAATGCAAAAACAGAACACACAAAAACAGAACTAAACACAAGCCCCGGCTCTAACCAAAAACACCGAACAAGACATGGGCAAATCAACCTAGGGCAATCAACCTAGAAACTCAAGACCTGTGCTCCTCAAACGAACAACAAAAACAAAAACCAGGACTCCAGCCTGAGCTTCACCAAAGCTCACACGGCCCGGAAACGGGGATCAAAAGAAAAACACGGGCCTGAAAGAAAAACAGGGATACAGATCATTAAACAGGTAAGGAACAACCAGAAACACAAAACAGGCACGAGAAAAAGACAAGATCAACAACGTGGAAAAGACAAAAGAAGACAAATACAGACTCAAGGGAACTGGGATCGGCTGGGGCTTTAAATAGGGGGAGAAAACGAGACACAGGTGAACTAATGGGAAACAAGGGACAGGTGAAACTAATAGACGGGACGCGATACAAACGGAACAGGCACACTAGGTAGGGGACAAGGGAACCAACGTAAACTGGACACAAGTATGGGGACGGAGAGAAAACAAAGGGAGACAGAGAGTACAGAAAGGAAAGAAAGGAAGGACAATAATATTCGGGAGACGGGGAACGGGATTTACGTGACGGAGACGAGGTGGCCGTCACAATTAATTTCATGCCTGAAGATAGCATTAGAGATGTTCTGTACCTCATAGTTTAGTAGATTATTTCATAATTTATCTTTGTGTGACATGTAATTTAACTCTCTGCCAGCGAGATCGAATGATGACTCAGAGTTGCACCACTTTACACTGTACACCGGTTTATTTTAGTATTTCTTACATAGCTGTTTAATTGTTGCTATTGCTCTAAACATTTTGCACCATTGTTCCACACTTACTTGAATAATATTCTATTCCTTTTATTCTATTCATGCTTTTATAGAAATTAAGTAATCAGATGAAGTAAACAAATTCCAAGATGAGTTCATTACACCTTGCCAGGGTCAAAACTGGAAGCATTTTACTCAACACACACAATTGGCAACTGGCCATTTTGATTTTGGCCAACTAGATGTGGTAAATAATGTATTGTTATTGTTTCACCTGTGTTAAAATGTTCATGCATAATTATGCACAAATCATTGTACTAAATAGTCAATAGCCTCTTATTTTTAATGTTATTTTAAAAAAAGTAATTTTTCACTTTTGAATGAAAATACCAGCTTAGCTCACTAAAGACAACCATGTTTCCACTTTGGCTATTAGAAAGCATTGGAAATGGGTGTGTCCTTTGTTCATTTTGTCCACATAGACAGTGACAAAAAAACAAAACAAAACAAAAAACAAAACTTAAAGGGTCTAACATACATTAGGTAATGATATATCCCTACCCCATTACAAATTCGTTCATTGTCTGTATTATGATTTTTCTGCATTGCACATTCATTCCTCTGTTATTTCACGTTATGTCCTGTTCTCTCCATTCTCCATGTTCCTCTATGCATGTGATGTGTTTGTCTAGTGGCGGTCCAGTCAAGCTCAGAAAGGATGCCTCTTCTATAATACCAGTAAACCACGCCCCAGACTACGCGCCCACTACCAGACGTCAGGTAAAGCGGCGTCACAGGCGACGGCGGGAGAGCAGCGGTGGGGGCGGAGCAGTGGGCTGCGTCTCAGAGTGTGTGGACCATTCAAGGCATTCTCGCACTCACACACACGTACACTCTGACTCGTCTTCCGAGAATGATGAGCAGCGGTGGAGGGAGGCTCGCTCATGGAGCCGCGAGAAGGCTCGGCGGAGGCGCAGCAGCAGCCGACACATACCCAAAGTCACAGTGGGGCGTGAAGGGGTGGAGCTCATGTCGGTGGATGCGGGTGAGGGCCACAAAGAGAACCGGTCGCCCCGATTTGGTGGCGCTGCCCTCAAAACCCGCAAGAAGTCTTCTGTAAAGAGGCAAGTTCCAGAGAGCAAACTAACCAATCACGGCCGAGGGAATGGGTATGGGAGTGAGAAGGGCAGCGAGGAGGAGCATCAGCCAATCACAAAGTCGTACGAGGAGCAAGGCGAGAGGGACGCGAACATGACCGCCCCGGTTCAAAAATACTCAAACACAGGCGATCTAAACGGCGCAGCTCAGCAAGCCTGCACTGACGATGAACTGGAGGTGTGCAGGTGAGAGAGAAAATTGATGGATGGATAGAGAAAATAAAAATAAAAATGACTAATAATTTCACCATCTAATGATTAGCATCACTTTGTTTCTTTATTCATTATTGTATAGGATTTAGTGATTTCTTATTTCATTTATTTTTTCTTTACACCTCATGCTTGTACTGTGGGTGATGGGTTCCTCTTTTGAGTTTTGTTTTTTCCCCAAAGTTTCTTCCTCTTGCTGTCAGGGAGCTTTTCCATGTCATTGTCGTGCTTGGTCTTCCATAAGCTGATTTGTGATACAAAGTGAATAGTTTTGTTCAAAACTAATTCACAGACTTGTTTATTGGGGGATGTCACACAAGTCTTTTTGATTACTTAAGTTGATAAGGTTTGATGCTAATTTTGGAATGCAGTTTACATACTTCGACAATTTGATTGCAGTTCTTTAAGAAACTGTAACGGTGGACTTGCTTAGAACAGGCCCCTAACCCTAAAATCAAAAGTTGGACCCCGAGTGTAGAGCAGTAGGAAACTGTGCCTGTGCCTCCCCCTTTTGGTCAAAACAGGCACAGTGGCCTGCCTAGCCAAATGAGTGCAAAATGAGCGCATCTTTTTTTTTTTATTGGAAATTATTATAAGAAATCATAATCAAGTCTTACTTGCCTTTTCCGTTTGATATATTATGAAAAGTGCCTACTGTTTTGTGGCTTTCATTACTTAGCCTATAAACAAACTTCAACCATATGCCTTGCCTGATTCCTTTAAGGTTAGGTAGGAAAAAATGTTTTGTCAATTCAAGTTTTAATGGGCGTGCTCTGTTTGGTCTCTGCAGGATCTGCCACTGTGAGGGCGATGAGGATTATCCTCTCATCACTCCGTGCAGATGTACAGGGAGTTTGCGTTTCGTGCACCAGGGCTGCCTGCACCAGTGGATTAAAAGCTCAGACACACGCTGCTGCGAGCTCTGCAAATACGACTTCATCATGGAGACACACCTCAAACCCCTTCGCAAGGTACATAAACATACCCACACACACAAATCACTTCATCCTTTAAATGCACTTCAAATCTGCACACCAGCTGTCTTTCTCCCTCTAAAGAAAGACCCACACTTAAACATGAAAAACACTCAAACCCAAGAAATATATTTTCTCCCTCACCCATTTACACACACCTTAAATAATTCTGCAAGGTGTAGATAAAAGTATGAATACAATCTCCAACCATAGAGACACTCTAAGTCACGGGCGAAAGACAAAATAAAGCCCTTGCTGCTGGAAATTCATCGCACTCCCAAAATCAATTCAATTCAATTTTATTTGTATAGCGCTTTTTACAACCAGGTTGTCACAAAGCAGCTTTACAGAGTCCAGGTC